>JAQFYZ010002025.1:0-19186 GCA_034695085.1 Cylindroiulus punctatus
GAATTTTGATGAACTAAGAATCAATTGCATAACATTTGCATGTGACACAATGTGACAAATGCAATATTTGCATGTGAAAAAGTGACAAATGTCCAATTCATGGATGCGACAAAATGTGACATAGCTGGCCACATGCCTGCTGAGTTATCAGCCTAGACTTCCTAAATTAGTCACCACGTTTACATGCAGCCAATAAGTCTAATTTTTCCTGTTGCGTACTGGGAGAATATCCAAAGGGGATGTTATCCGTATGGTTGAATCTTCCACTGTCTAATTTATAAAACCTCCTCTCAGAGTATCTTTCATCCTATAATGCAACAGAACAAATTCAAATTTAATATAATACACAATTCAATTCAGTACCATACTGTCAGTAAGTGAATTTTATATGGTACGGGGTGAAACCCATCAACCACACTCGGACACCTGAGATGCAATGTGGTTGGGAAAGGGTAGATTTAAGATTGAACTAGGTACAAAAATGTTACAGCAATAGGGAAGGAAAATTGAAATTAAATTTACAGAATGTGCAGGAAAATTGCGACAACTAAAATGGATAAGTGAAATCCATCAGTGACATGCCACCCAGGTACAAAAGGAAGGGAAAAATAAAAACAAAATGAGGTATAAAAAGAAAAAGAAAGTAATGCGTTCACTTAATGAGAGTTAGTGATAATTATTTATTAGGAGTTACACTCTGTTCCT
Source organism: Cylindroiulus punctatus (assembly GCA_034695085.1). NCBI lineage: Eukaryota > Metazoa > Arthropoda > Diplopoda > Julida > Julidae > Cylindroiulus > Cylindroiulus punctatus. The sequence goes on from JAQFYZ010002025.1 coordinate 706, forward strand.
CAGTAGTCGGTACACATTCATTCACTTCATTTGATCATCAACTTACTAGAGCATCTATGTAAATCCCCAACAGTCAATCGTAACAAATCATGTTAACTATTTCAAAGGACTATGCTGCTGAGCGTACTCCGACATGTCAAAGAACTAATTTGTCAAACGAATTACTAAATGTCCATTATGGACAGATTGTAATCTATTGTGGCATCGATCGATCAATCGCAGTACAAATACTCGCGCGATGTAGCGAGTACCGACTTGTGCCGAGTGCCCATCACTAGGCCTCGTAAATGAATCATTAAGGAAGACAGATCTGATCTGATCCGTTTAAATCTTGGAATCTGTTCTGTTCAGAAATTTAGATAATTAAGCACCTGAGTAGCGGGACCTGCACCGAGTCACTACCTAATAAACAAACGTTATGACGACTGTGTCTATAACGAGGCTCGCTGATTTTAGTTATAACTTGAAATATAGTAGCCCGATTTCAATAACCGCAAGGTCCACTCGCGTACCATGATTACATTTCAAAACGTTTAAGTTTGAGCATACGCCATCAACGGTATAGATGGCACTATCTCGTTTTCAAGTTCTTGTCTCCTTTGAAGGAGTTTACTCGTAGACAGCGAGGTGGACCATTGTTTACTTGTAGACATTTAAATTAGCTGTACCCATTTACTTGTGTCCATTAAAATCTGAAAATAATACTGGGTTGGGTGTTTTCAAAAGCCGTAAAAAATTTCAAAATGGGGGGTTGGACTTTGGCCTGGCTAAAGTTAGCTAGTTTTTAATATATTTAATGTTTGGTGTTAGTTATTAGGCTATATAACCAGATAGGTTGATCCAGTCACTCGAATGTTGCAATTAGACTGCAATTACGGATGACAAATCGAATAGCCGAATAGTTCGCAACACGTATGAAGCTTCTGTTGCCTCGCTTGAAATACTGTTTTGTCCCAGTTTGGATAGTGTCAATGGTGTTATGGAAACTCAGCAAAACTGATGGAAATTAAAACTTCTGTAAAGAATTTAAATCGTGCATTATTTGTACTAGCGTATCTGACGACTGTGCGTAGAAACATATCCGAGCTTTACTTTGCACGGTTGTTTGCGAGGTTTTCAGTTGCAGCTAGAGGAAATGCGCACCCCTTTAGTCTATCAATTGTTCCAATCCGTACCTCCGAATGCTTTATTTAAATGGATAACTTTCCAATTGAGAATGAAATTCAGCGAAAGATAAAGTATCCGAATAGTGAAAGGTTGACACTTGAAAATCGTTGACCAAAAACGAACGAGCTGTGCTTGTCTGTCCCTGAATAGGAGGGAGTAAGTCACCACGAACGATCGAACAAACGTATGTATTAACGCGTGGTTTCACGACCAGCACTCTTCCGCCTTACCCTATTCAGCCATGCTGTTGTATCCCGTAAGTACCACCAGTACATTAAAAAAGCGCCAATTTCTCCAATTTTTTTTCTTCTTTGAAATTTTATTCTAGGGCATTTTTCTTCGTTTTCTGTGTCTGGTTCGGTAACTATGACGAGTTTATTTTTCCATTTTATCCAGTTATAATAATGTGTGCTCGGTGATCTATTTTTTCATGTTGCCAAAACCTGTCAACGACTTTTTAGCGCATAGATTCACGGTAATAGTCCTGCGAGTCAACCGATCGCTCGTGCCTTAACAGAGCGGGATCGTTCATTCAGTCTGTGAGTTACCAAAGCAAAGTTTTACTCGATCCAATAATAGCCCCGTAATAGTCCTAACCGGAGCGACACTCCTTTCTTTTTGGGTGTCTCGTGTTTGCCCTACTTATGCCGGATGGTTGCCAGTACATGTGGTGTCTGTGACATCGAAGCCCCGCTAGACGAGCTTAGTTTATATGAACGGGAATCGTAGTTACGCCATTCAACAGACAGTGTTTTAATTGCTCGTCGTGGCTTTCATCGGGAGTTACTAAGTTGGCAGAGTATGGATGTGTCAGGTCGTTGGCCTCCTCCAGAAATTTTGAACTGTAATTTTGGTTTAAATTTTGATAAGATTAATAAAATAAAGCAGTATTACCGCAACATGCCAGTGATGCATGTACAATACAGTATATAAGATTAGCTATTAAAAGAAACCTTCTTTAACGTTTTTCAAAAGATATAAACTTATTTATGTGATACGTTTGCATTCCCGTAGGTTTCTAAATTGATTGAAAATTAACACCCAGCTGTTTCCCCACCATGTAGAAGTATATTTCTGCTGCGATGGTCCAAATATTGCTGACTTAAGACAAGGGAATGGGTGCATATTATACTATTTGTTGGTGCATATATGCTGTGCTCGACAGAACAAAATGGAGAATGTTGGCTTATGAAGTCTCGGAGAGTCGGCAACGACTGAACGGATAATAATAATAATATGGGATTTGAAGGCACCACCAAATTGGTATATATGACACAGCGCTCGAAAAGCCGCGTAACCAGCAATAGTAAAACCATTCATTATTACTCCTAAATGGTGAGAAACAGCGGAGATGTTGAGCATAGTCTTTACGCCTTCCTCGATCTCAGTTTGTTTTTGGCAACTAAACGCACCATCCGTTCCATTTTAGGCCAAGTTGCGAACAATGGCACGCGATGTGTATGCAATGATGTATATTAGTGAGGAAGCATGGCTGATCACGTGTGTATTATTTCCCGTAGCGTTCTTTTACACTTTCTTCTGCCACTTTACAGGCTGCTTTATTATATTTTTTTTCAGGCTGTTCACTTACCTATGATCCTCCTGCAGGGGCTAATCATTATGTGTCAATGTGTGTGTGTGGGGCTTGAGCAATACTAAACCAGTGCCGTGAGTTTTTTCAGTGGTCAATGTGTTTAAAAAGGACTGAAGCCCCTTGAAACCCTTCCCGATACCTGTTTAGACCGAAAAACCTTCTGCGAGGCGTCTGCATTTCAATTAAATAAATGTATCGAACACGGAAAAGTCAGTATAACAGGGTGGCGACCAAGTCCTAAAAAAGTACTAAAAAATTAAAAGTCCTAAATACGCTCCACAAGAATTGTGGAATTGCTGTAAATTACGGAGTGTTTCGAAAGGAACGGTCAGGGAGAGTCAGGGAAAAACTTGCTAGAAATTGAAGCCACAGGTTGGCTAATTTCAAACTCGCTCATTGTCTCAATATTTATGTAATTTCGGCTTCATCGGTCATTATAATATGCCGGCGGAAAAAAGTACTTTATTGTCCGGCAAAATACTCATTGTTTCGGCTTTAATTATCTGGCTGCCGTTTGCGTGTTTTAATAAATTTTCATCGAAATTTATCCTACGATAATTGAGAATTACTGAGAATTTGGGTAATTATTATGTTTTAGCAAAAAAAATCTGAGATTTCTAGCAAATTTAGCGACTATTCTGAAACAGTTTTCTAGGGATTGGGGACATGAAGCATCAGTTATTAAACATTTACTCTTTCAAAACTCATTTTTAAAATAGTTTTAAGAAGGTATGAAAACGATTCATAATTTCATAAATGTAGCTACTGTAAAAGGGAGACCGTTTTGTTTTGAGTTTTAGCAAAAAATCGGAGCGTTCAACATCGCTCGTAAAACAATGTCCTCGTAAAATTTATTTGTGAAATAATAAATTTTATATGTTATATTTACATCAAATTTAGCAACTATTCTCAAGCAGTTTTGTAATATGTTAAATTTACATCAAATTTAGCAACTATTCTGAAGCAGTTTTGTAATATGTTAAATTTACATCAAATTTAGCAACTATTCTGAAGCAGTTTTATAATTTGTTAAATTTACATCAAATTTAACAACTATTCTAAAGCAGTTCTAAGCAGAAAACTGCTCAAAAATGAATTATATGTGTAGCATAAATGTGAATTAAAAATCATTGTCAACTACTAAAAATGTCACTTTAAAGTTTAAAAAATCCTAAAATTTAATCTAAAAAAGTCCTAAATATTGGATCTCAGAAATCGGTCGCCACCCTGGTATAATGATGGTAGAGGGGAAACATCGTTAACCCCGAGAAAGGCAGGTTGTTGTTGTTGTGACAGACTCCAGATTATTATTGAGCGAGATTATCCGAGTTCCCTATTTCACACCAAAAATCAACTGCGCTTTATCATAGCCATCTCTAAATTTAAGGAAAGATCTTCTCTTATGCTTTCTGGATTATCTCGGGTCGTGATTATTCCGAGAAAAGCGGAGTCTGTATTTCATCGTAATGTTCTCATTTTAATCTCATTTTAATTGCAAAAAGAAATCACGAGATGTTTCCCCGGGGGTTCTTGTTAATTTTGGTTTTGGTAGAAATAATTTTTGAAAACCTAATTGGTTTTAACCCATTTGTGAATAGTTATTATTTTGTGCCCGAAATTGTTTAGCGCAGGTGAAATTAGTGTTAATTTTGGTTTTGGTAGAAATAGTTTTTGAAAAGTAAATTGGTTTTGATCCATTTGTAAATAGTTATTATTTTGTGCCTGAAATTGTTTAGGACAGATGAAATTGGTGAGGAAATATTTGAAGGGAAGATTAAGCAGACACCTCGCATTTTAAGCAGATTGAGTTTTGGGAGGGTGCAGGGGCAGCCCGTTCTCCCGCTTTCTTAATTGACAAAAATTGACGTGAATTGTCCCATATTAGAGGATTATTATATAACGAAGAGGGAAATTGATTCGGGTGGGTCACTTTAACTATTCGGCGAACTCCGCGCGCTGGTGTGCCCGTCGAGCACGTTGTCCTCACGCGTCAACCTCTTTTAATCCCCCTTTTTGACGCGTCTTTGACCAGCGCAAATACTAATGCCGTCGTTTTTCATCGTTTAGGCGAGAATAACCGCTACAAAGTGAAATTTTCCGATGTGAGGGTGTGCAAGAGTTTTCTGCTTGGATGTTGCCCGCACGACATCCTAGCCTCCACGGTAAGTAGCTCGTTCCCGCTCATAGTCGGCATTTCTGGTAACATATGAATTAACCGTTGACCATTTTTAAACGCTGTCATTTGTTGCGTTCTAGCGGATGGACTTGGGGGATTGTCCCAAAATCCACGATCTGGCCCTTCGGGCAGATTACGAGCAAGCCGCTGGGGACAAAGACTATTATTACGATATAGACGTAAGTAGCGGTGTTGAGGAAGCTCGATGATCTCTCCATTACGCGGTTCTCAAGTGACAATAGAGTATTTTGCTTCATCTTCCGATCTCCAGGCCATGGAACATTTGCAAGCGTTCATCTCAGATTGCGACAGAAGAACCGAATTGGCAAAACGGCGTTTGGCCGAGACCCAGGAGGAGTTGAGTGCGGAGGTTGCGGCCAAGGTAATCCGACGGATCAGTCTTCGATGAAGAACTACGTTGCAGCCGCATCCAAATTATCGCATTTCTTCCTTTACAGGCCAATAAAGTGCACGAATTGGCTGAACAGATTGGGAAAAAGCTCGCCAAAGCCGAAGCTTTGGGTGCCGAAGGAAATGTGGAAGATTCTCTGAAACATATGGAGGAGGTGGAAGACTATAGGAAAAAGAAAGGCCAGGCTGAAGTAAGTCGTCTCTGGCATGATAGCGTAAAGATTCGTTCGGAAAGTAAAATAATTTTGATAACAGACAAACGCCGACGTAGTCTCAACGCTCTGGCACGATAGCGTAAAGATTCGTTGGGAAAATAAAATCAATTTTGATAATAGACAAACGCCGACGTAATCTCAACGCTCTGGCACGATAGCGTAAAGATTCGCTCGGAAAGTAAAATAATTTTGATAATAGACAAACGCCACTCTAGCACGATAGCGTAAAGATTCGTTCGGAAAATAAAATAATTTTGATAATAGACAAACGCCGCTCTGGCATGATAGCGTAAAGATTCGTTCGGAAAATAAAAGAATATTGATAATAGCGAAACGCCGACGTAGTCTCAACGCTCTGGCATGATAGCGTAAAGATTCGTTCGGAAAATAAAATAATTTTGATGATAGACAAATGCCGACGTAGTCTCAACGCTGCGTTCGGATTGTCTGCTCTTCGGTGTAAATTTATTCGTTTTTCTTTTCCGGCAGCAAGAGTATCGCAATTCCATGCCCGCGTCCAGCTATCAGCAGCAGAAACTGCGAGTCTGCGAGGTTTGCTCGGCCTATTTGGGCATCCACGACAACGACAGACGCTTGGCCGACCATTTCGGAGGGAAGTTGCATCTCGGCTTCATCAAAATCAGGGAGAAACTGGACGAGCTGAAGAAGATGGTGAACGAGAGGCGGGAGAAACATCGGCCGGAAGACATGCGCAGAATGGAGAGGGAAGCCGGAGGACAGGGCCGGGGAGACAGAGGAGACCGAGATTCCTCCACGGACAGATCGTTCCGCAATTCCAGGATGCAAAACAGAAGCGGCAGCGGCGGTAACAATTCCCGCCACGACAGAAGGCGGTGAGCCAGCTCATCTTGACATTCCCGTTAGGTTTTCTGTCTCGTAGCTGACGACGCTCCTTTTTCTTTCGTTCAGGGACCGGTCGCGGTCACGGGACCGAAGCCATCGCGGCAGTTCTTACCGATCGAACGATCGCTCGTATCGCTCCAGATCCCGCGATCGCTACAGTCGGCAGCGCAACAGCAACTACCGCGACAACAAAAGGGCAGACCGGTCTAGGTCTCGCGACAGGCAGCACCCCAGGGGCGGTTATAACAACGAGGAGCGAGATCGGAGGGGAGACAGGTCCAAGTCACGGGACCAGCGCTTTTCCGACGAGGACAATAACAGCCGATCGTCCAAGACGTAAGAAAGCGAATCTGCCGGCAATTTTAGTTAACCCAGGGTTCATACGCACCTGGAAAGTCAGGGAAACATAATTTTGCAGAAACTGGTTAATATTTATGCAAAATTTTTGCAATAACAGGTTCACTTTTTTGCTTTTTTTTGTTTTCAAAAATTTTCCAAAATCGGTTTATTTGTTTGCGCAAAATTTTGCAAATACCAGTTCAGATTTTTTTTTTTTTAAAAAATTTTTGCAAACACCGGTTCACTTTTTTGCATTTTTTTTCAAAAATTTTTCAAAATCGGTTTTATTTTTTTGCATCTGTTTGCACACAATTTTGCAAATACCAGTTCAGTTTTTTTTTTTTAAATTTTTGCAAAAACCGGTTCACTTTTTTGCTTTTTTTTTCCAAAAATTATCCAAAATCGGTTTACTTTTTTGCATTTGTTTGTGCACAATTTTGCAAATACCAGTTCAGTTTTTTTCTTTTTTGTTTCAAAATTTTTGCAAAATCGGTTTATTTTTTTTGTATTTGTTTGCACAAAATTTTGCAAATATCAGTTCAGTTTTTTTCCTTTTTTCACAAAATTTTTGCAAAAACCGGTTCACTTTTTTGCATTTGTTTTCAAAAAAAAATTGGCAAATACCAGTTCATTTTTTTCAATTTTTTGCAAAAAGTCAGGGAAATTTACTTGAGTTGGTCAGGGATAGTCAGGGGAATGACTTTTAAATTTGAGTATGAACCCTGTAACCGATTTGATGCGCATAGCTTCATTTCCCCATTTTTTTTTCGTTTTAGGAGAGACGAGTATCGCGAGTCCGCGGTGGAAGATCTGCACCAGAAACTCCTCGACTTGCAGCAGGAGGTGGTGGCGGCCGTGGATGGCAACCACAGCGGCTTGGATGAATTCTAAAGCGTGTTTTCATCTCTGTAAATCCACCGCCAGCGTCGCATCCTTTCTTTTCGAAAACCTCGTCACGCATTCATCGGCCGATTTGTGTTCGTTCGTTAGTGAGAGTGGACTTTCGAAGATGAACCCGATATCACGTACGGTCGGTATCGGCAGACGCGGTTTTCTTTTTGCTTTCAATATTTGGCCGAGATCTTGCTGCGACTGCGAAATCCGTTAAATTATTTCACTGTGACGGTGAAAATGTCCACGGGTGGATTAGAAATTTCCTGCCGGATAAGACGGAACTGTTTAACTAGAATCGTAATAATTGGTATCGTATTTTTTTCGTTTATGTTTTCAAATACTTTATGGCGGGTTGCTCGGCGAACGATGTACGATGTTTGGGTGGTGCATGTAGCGATACGGCGATAAGGTCAGGTACGTGTAATGCGTCGTCGGAACAATGTTTTATTCCGAACGCAATTATGCCGCATATCACGGGTTCAACTCGATGCTTTTCGTACGGTCGAAAATTTCCTTTTCTCGTTTTTTTACTACCTCTATATCGCGTCGCGTTTACTCGTCACTAATGAAAGCTCCGAATAGATGGCAGTTCTCCTTTTTATTCCACCCGTAAGTACTCGTGCGTTTAGTTGGTTTCGAGCCATATCAGAAATATTGGAGCGAATTGAATTTTAATTTACTCCTCTACATCCAATTTTCCTCCCGTACTTCTGTCCCCGATTCACCATATCCGGCGTCTTTCGATTTGCATCCCACTGTAAACGTCTCTTCAGAGACGAAATTACCTATATCATCAATAAATCGTAGAGGGAAATATCGTCGGATCTTTATTTTACATTTATCCCGAGAGACCGAGCTTTTACATGTCTATTTTATTTCTCCGGTTTTGCGAGATACGGCCTTTCTTTTCCTCGTTCCTACCAGTCGCTAAAGTGTGAAAAACCGCACGGCCGTGTAAAACAATTTTAACAAGTAGGTTATTGCGCGTTGAGGATGAGGATTCAGTCTTTTAAACATTACGGCAAGAACCGAAACATTTGCCAAAGGCTGTGAACATGCAAATTATCCCAGACACATTAATTAGAAATATTCGTTCGTTTTAGATGTACACGTTGGTTTTTGTTTAGTAGCTGATAATGGGTGAGTACAGAACAGTTTACTACGTATGGCAGAATCTTGTCGCACTCATGGTATTATTTTTCTTCCGAAGGATGCCTGCTGGGTTTGGTCAGATGCTACGGTACAGTTAAAAGACTGCGAAAGAAAATAAGCAAATTTCAAGTAAGAACAAATTTCACTGCATACTGTATGTACGTAGTGAAAATATTGTATGTCAATTTTTCTTCCTGATGTGCAACCTGGGTCCCTCCCTATTTTAATACTGAAATTTGCATGTTTGTGAGCCTCTCAGGAGTGAGGTCGAGGGAATTGACAGGCTTCATACGCACCTGGAAAGTTAGGGAAAATCACGTGTTTGTTGGAAATTCAGGGAAGACTGATGTTTTCTGGTAAATCAGTTAATTTACATAAGTTTACCCTCTTTTTTCCCAATGATTTTCAAAAATGTACCAACTTTCCCTCTTGTCCACACTAAAATCACATGGACCATGCCCATTAGCGTAACTAGAACCTAGGTTTTTTTGCAAATAATTCGCGAAAATTGGTTACTTTTTATGCAAGATTTTGTCAAAAGCCAGTTCAATTTTTTTGCGTTTGTTTGCATAAATTTTGCAAAACCAGTTTACTTTTTTGCATTTTTTTTGCATAAATATGCAAAATTTTGCAAAAAAATATGCAAAACCAGTTTACTTTTTGCATTTGTTTGCATAAATGTTGTAAAACCAGTTTACTTTTTGCATTTGTTTGCAAAAAAATATGCAAAACCAGTTTACTTTTTGCCTTTGTTTGCATAAATTTTGCAAAACCAGTTTACTTTTTGCATGTTTGCATAAATTTTGCAAACATTTTACAAAAATTGGTTCGTTTTATGCATTGTTTTGCAAACATTTTTCAAAAATTGGTTCGTTTTATGCATTGTTTTGCAAACATTTTTCAAAAATTGGTTTGTTTTATGCATTGTTTTGCAAACATTTTTCAAAAACTGAATCATTTTATGCATTGTTTTGCAAACATTTTTCAAAAACTGAATCATTTTATGCATTGTTTTGCAAACATTTTACAAAAACAGGTTTCGTTTTATGCATTGTTTTGCAAAATATTTTCAAAAAAATGAAAATGAATAGTGCACTCATGGCTCAGCTTTGCATCAAGATGGCGTCCAAATTTCGCAATGACCAACCTTGTAAATGTAGGGCCTCTAGATGCGATGGCAGCGCCCTCATCATCCGCCGGAAGTTGCTCGCTGCGCACGCGCGCTGCTACTTCCGCTTTTGTTCTTTACGAAAATGGCGCTGGTGTTGTGTTAGTCCTTGTGCTAAACCGGCTATGTTCGAGTTAATTTCGCAGTTATCACGATGACGAGCATGAAAGGCGAAGTGGTAAGACATCGCGGGTCGTCGCGGCGCCCTTTCCCCGGCCGCCCGAGCGCTTTCTCGTCCATTGGAAACTCGTCATTGTTCGGTGTTTTTTTGACAACTCCTATACAAAGTCATAGCTATGACAAAGTGAAGGAGACACGATCATGATAGTAGCGCTGTTACATCCGTCCCCCTAGGCCTAGCCCACATCCTCCCCCATGTGAAATTCACGCTTTCTTTCAACTTCTTGGGGCTCTTTACTCGGCTGCACCGAATTTGTGTAAATCCATATCGACTCACTCGAGTTTCCATCCACCCCCCACGTATTGTATTGCTGCTCCCCCAGAGATAGGGAGGGGAGAGTGGGGGTGGGGCACTGGTGGGAATGGTAACTACCATCAAAATTTGTTAATTTTTTAAAACGAAATCTGTGTGTCTTTCTTTTGAGAAATGTTGGAGAAAAAACACCCAGATCATTCCATCTTAAAACTTGAAAAAGTACACATAAAAATGTATTGAGAAAGTGGAAAACCTACAATTACTGTATTTCCCACATTACCCTCCACTGTTTTTTAGTTTGTTACGTGATCTGGCAGTAACAATTTCATAACGAAAGTGAATATTTCTGGCACTACTGCATCTCTCACACATCTCTATGTCTATCTTTTGAGAAAAAACACCCAGATCATTCCATCTTAAACTTAAAAAGTACAAATAAAAATGCATTGGGACAGGGGCAAACCTACAATTAATGGATGAGACGTACATTAATTGTGTCTCCTCCAATCCTTATTTCCCACATTTCCCTTCACTGTTTTTTAGTTTGTTACGTGATCTGGCAGTGACAATTCCATGACGAAAGTGAATATTACATGCACTACTGCATCTCTCACACATCTCTATGTCTTTCTTTTGAGAAAAAACACCCAGGTCATTCCGTCTTAAAACTTAAAAAAGTAAAAACAAGTATTGGGACAGTGGCAAACCTACAATTAATGGAGAAGACGTACATTAATTGTGTCTCCTCCAATCATTATTTCCCTTATTTCCCTCCACTGTTTTTTAGTTTGTTATGTGATCTGACAGTAACAATTCCATAACGAAGGTGAATATTTCTGGCACTACTGCATCTCTCACACTTCCTAACATCAGCACCGCCGATGTAAGCGCTGCAACCCAGAGTTTAGCATGGACGTGACAGTTGCGCAGACAGTGGGTGTGGCGGTGGGATGTCATGAGACAGTACATATATTGCTGAAGGTCATCATTTTAGTGTTGGTATCGTGAGAATGAATGCATTGCACCGTGAAAGATACTCTTTACGTCTCCACCGTAGGTTTGCCGTATGCCTGTTCTTCTCTTATTTTGTTCGCGGTGTTGTAATACTTTATGAGTAAACAACCGTACATATTTACGAGGTTTTGCGAAAAGTGCAAGCCCTTACCTCGTATCAGGCACACGATATTAGAATTGTTTTTTTAGATAAGAAAATGCTTCGTAATTAAGATTGCTATTATTTCGAACCCTGAGGGACTGTGATGATCTACAAAAATGGGGATTTCATTGACACGATCAAAGATTCTGTCTGTGCCGTCCCGCAGAAGGTGTCCATAGTGCCGAGAGGTTTCTATACCACTTACATGTATATGCTCCGGTTTGAGCAGCTGTCTGTTAGTATCACATACTGTTTATCATAACATAACATTTAGCACAGTTTAAAGGTGCTTTTTTTACATGTTATTTCCCATTTCCATTATTTTAAGCGTTGGTCTGCTCGCCTAAAGGCCAAAACGCCGGTTTCAGCTTTTTTCGGATGTTCAAAACATCAGTTGAACACAGCGTGTGTCAAAATATCGCTGCGGCCGTAAATTGCTTCCAATCCTTCCATTTACACTACTTTGGCCTGCTGTTCACTAGCTAATTTTGCCTTCTTAAAGCTAAATTTTTATTTGTCTATTCGCGTTTCTGAACATTTGCTATTTTATAATCGTAGTCTGTTGCGGCTCCGAGTGAGTTGTCCACGAAGTCGTCCGGGCCAGTCGCCGCAACCGTTAACAACATTTCCTCGACAGTTTCCGCCGCGACAGGCAGCGGCGGAGAAAGCTATGCCGGCAGCACGAACGCCGAGAAACGAAGAGCGTTTCTGCAACACAGGGATAGCGACGGCGAGAAATCAAACCGGCCCAAACTGAAGTCCGCCGTCAGCAATTCCGAGAAGCCGACCATCGCCAAGAAAACGCCCAAGGATTTCATCTTTGGAAAAGTCATAGGCGAAGGATCTTTCTCTACCGTCTATATAGCGAAAGATGTCCATAGTAACAGGGAATTTGCGAGTACGTTTCTTGATATTGCTACAGCGGTAGTCATTTTTACTCATTCGTTCTACTAAATCGTTATTTTATTGCTTCATATTGTAGTTAAGGTGTGTGACAAAAGACACATTTTGAAGGAAAAGAAGCAAACCTACGTGAAAAGGGAAAAGGAAGTTTTAAATATTTTAAATAATCACCCCTCGCCATTTTTCGTTCAACTCTATTGTACATTTCAAGACACCGATCGATTATGTATCCTTTCGTAAATCTCGACCTCGGGCAGCTTACATTATCGTGGATTTCTTCCTCCTTATCTAACGCTCAGATTTCGTTCTGACCTATGCAAAGTGTGGCGAACTCTTGCCGTACATTAATAAGGTGGGTTCGTTCGACGAGGAATGCACTCGTTTCTACGCCGGCGAAATCGTTCTTGCCCTGGAACACTTGCACCGCTTGGGGATAATACACAGGGACTTGAAGCCGGAAAACATTTTACTCAGCGACAAAATGCACATTTTAATCACTGATTTTGGGTCGGCGAAGATCCTCGAGGACGAAAACAAAATGTGTAAGTGAACGTAGATTTAGATGGGAGTCGGTCCGAAAATGAAAGCGGAAAATGCTCATTTGCTTAATGATAATTTTTCAGCGGAGTCTAGCAGCTTGTCGAGAAAGAATTCCTTTGTCGGGACAGCGCAGTACGTTTCTCCGGAACTTCTGACGGACAAATGCGCATCCAAAAGGTGAAATTCTTAACTTTTCCGCGACTTGTTTTCGTCGGTCATTGCGGGTCTCGGTATAACTCTCCTTTTCACTTTTAGTTCCGATCTGTGGGCTTTAGGTTGCATTGTATATCAGATGGTATCCGGGCTTCCTCCATTTAGGGCGCCGTAAGTTCTGAATTATAATGAAAGCTAATCCAAATGTGGCTCATTTACAGAAACGCCATAATAAGTTAAAACAGATCTTATTGACGTGGCAAAATGCATCGAAACGGACAAGTTTCCATATCAATTTATTTTCTTACATTTCCAGAAATGAATATCTCATCTTTCAGAAGATCATTAAATTGGATTACGAATTTCCAGAAGGATTCTACCCTAAGGCTAAATTATTAATTAAGCAATTGTTGGTAAGCTGACATTATCTTCGATCAATATTCGTTTAGTTTTGCTGAAACCTGTCATCCTCTTGAGCGTGATATTTTGATTGGCTTCATGAGTGTCCGATTGAATAGCGCGCAATATCTCCTTATATACATCAGGGTTCATACCACCTGGAAAGTCAGGGAAGAGCAAGATGGTCAGGAAGAGTCAGGGAATATCACGTTTTTGTTGGAAATTCAGGGAAAGTCAGCAGTGGAAACCATTTTTTTTACGAAACTGGTGAATTTTCATGCAAAACTTTTGCAATAACCGGTTCACTTTTATGCATTTTTTTTTTAAATTTTCAAAAATCGGATCATTTTTTTGCATTTGTTTTCAAAAAAAATTAGCAAACACTAGTTCATTGTTTTCGTTTTTTTGCAAAATTTTTGCAGAAACCGGTTCACTTTTTTGCAAAAAGTCAGGGAAATTTTCTTGGGTTGGTCAGGGATAGTCAGGGAGAGTTAGGGAAGAGCAAGATGGTCAGGGAGAGTCAGGGAATATCACGTTTTTGTTGGAAATTCAGGGAAAGTCAGCAGTGGAAACCATTTTTTTTGCGAAACTGGTTAATTTTAATGCACAATTTTTGCAATAACCGATTCACTTTTTTGCAAAAAGTCAGGGAAATTTTCTTGGGTTGGTCAGGGAGAGTCAGGGAAATGACTTTGTAAATTTGAGTATGAAGCCTGTACATGGTAGAGCGGCGTAAAACTCTTCTTTAATACGCTTACGTTTCCTCGGCTGCAGGTCATCGACCCTAATCAGAGGTTAGGAATGAACGACAAAGACGGCAGCTACGAGCTACTGAAAGCCCACACGTTTTTCCAAGGTTTGGAGTGGAGTAAAGTGCAGGAGCAAACGCCGCCGCCCATCTACCCCTACCTGCCCAGCACGCCCGGCAACGAGGAGCTGCGCAGTCACTACCGCGTGCCCAGCAATTTGGAGCCCGGTCTGGACGACTCGCACATGACCCGCTTGCTGGGCCTCGATCTGCACGAGGACGGCGAGGGAACGGAGGCGCCACCCCCGGACGGACGCGTCAGAAAAGTGTCCATTCGCAAACCGTGCGTCATGAACTTTACTTTAGAAGAATACCAAGAAAGGCTCCAGGCTCAGGCCAGGGACAGCCCGTGGCACAAGTTCGTGCAGGGAAATCTCATCCTCAAACAGGGACTCGTGGACAAACGCAAGGCGAGTGAACCACCCACCTCTTAACTCTTTCAGCCCTGGCAAAAAAATAAGAAAGCCTACACATTTTTGAATAGATTTTTATTATCAGCACATCAAAAGATACTCTCGTGCAAAATTATAAAAAAATCTGATAATAATTAAAAAACTTTAACGTGGTTCCGAATGAGACCACTAGGACTTAAGCGTTAAATCAGAATATAATGCAAAATTTGCAATTTTTTTATTATTACCTTATTTTAGGAAGGAAATAGGATAAGAACAACGAAATGATTAAAAGTAATTGAAATGGATGATATTTTTTGGGGTTGCAGACTTATTTTTCATGAAAAGGGATGAAACAATTACATGCGGTTGCCATTGAGAGAATAGCATTACGCTTGATGTCAAAATGCAAACATGTATTACGATAATCATGTATATGTTTGAAATGCAATTTATACTGCAAAGAAATGTTCAAAAAGTTTGAAAATAACCTTTTTTTTCTTGTTTTTCAATGATTTTCCCGCATAAATTTTGATCAAAATGACCAAATATCATTTAAAAGAATATAATGGTTGAATTTGTTACTAAAGGTAATGATATTTGCCCAAATTGTACACAAAACGTATGTTTAAACATAGAAAACATGCAAATATAATTTTTTTTTTTAAATTTATGAATTAACCTTCAAGACCTGGTTTTGATCGACCGATGATAACCGAACATATTTAATTATGTATATGTTTGAAATGCAATTTATACTGCAAAGAAATGTTCAAAAAGTTTGAAAATAACCTTTTTTTTCTTGTTTTTCAATGATTTTCCCGCATAAATTTTGATCAAAATGACCAAATATCATTTAAAAGAATATAATGGTTGAATTTGTTACTAAAGGTAATGATATTTGTCCAAATTGTACACAAAACGTATGTTTAAACATTGAAAACATGCAAATATAATTTTTTTTTTTAAATTATGAATCAAGACCTGATTTCGATCGACAAAATTGCCTATTTATTTATTGTGGTTTTACTGTTTTAGCTGAACCCTAGATAATTTATTAGTTTTTCCCCAAATTTTCTAAGAAATGGTAACATGACAAGTTTGCTCCATTTTACTAAAATGTGAAATAATCATGTTTGTTTGCAGCCTATATACGAAGTCATGCAAGCATTGGAGGTTGCATTCAGCGCATCTTACTTGAAAGGAAACGGTGCTGTGCCGAGTCATATTCCGGAATTAAGTGCTCTGCACAGTAGTTCAGTCTCTGCCTGGAGTCTCCTTTTAACGCTATTGCCTCCTCGCCGTCTGCAAAACATGGTTGAAACGTAAGATATTTGTGTGCGCATTGACCAAGCATTTTGGTGGCAGAAAAGTTTTATATTTCACTTTTTTTCAGTCATTTGTATCGGTTGCCAGAACTGCTGAAAAGTTCTGATGTCGAACTTCGCATTAGTGCTGGTGATGCAATTGCTATTTTCTACGAGATAATTCGCGTGGCAGACGATGTGCGTAACTGATTCCTTGCTTATGCACTGTCCGCTGTATGCAGAATTGCTCATCAATTTTTTTGTATTTTAAGAATTTTGAAGGAGAGAATATCGATGAATTGTGCGATAAATTGAGACAACTAGCAACTGACAGTCATAAATACAGAGCGAAGAAAGAAAGAAAGCAGCAACGATCCAGTTTTAGAGATATCGTGAAAGCCGTAGAGGTAATTTTACCTTTTTTTAATTTTAAGCTATCTAATTTTTACCGTGCTATTTTAAAAGTAAGTAATAATTTTTATTATTGTTGTTCCATGGGCTACAATTTACAAATGTTGGTATTCGATTAATAAATAAATAAATACAAAATAAATCAGCTAATCATTAGACCTGAATACATAAACAAATATAGCAAATACAATTTAGAAAATGAAGTGGAAATAAAACGAAAATTCACTAATACACGTATGAAGATTACAACACATATAAAGATTAATTAGTAGCTTATCATGGTGTTATTTTGCGATGTTATGTTCCTTACACAGGAGATGTAACTTCAACTTTCATTTCAGTTCTTCCATGTTATTTATTAGCAAAATTTGTTCTGGTAACTCATTGAATAGTGATCCATTGAAATGATCCATAATACTCGTATGCAAAATGTTTTGCACATTTTTACAGTTCAATTATTGGGATTTTGGAAATGTTTTTTTGTGCGTGAATTGGATACAGTTTTGAAATGCTTGGAACTCCGGCATTATTATTATTTGTAAAATGAATATTTTGTTTAATTTAGGATCGTGACGCCCCGAACATTCAGCTTAAATTTGGACGAGAAGTGCTGGAATTGGACAGCTGGCGTCGCAAGCGACAATATGATGCATTCTGTCATATTTTAGGATCCGGAATGAACCTACATCTCAAAGTTAGTATTGTCACGTTTATGCTACGCTCTTGTTCGGGTTTCATGTGCTAAGTGTGCGTGGTATTTTTTCGTTTCATAAATAGGAGAATTATCTACTGCGGGATATTTTCGGCTTGGGCGAACCGATCCCGGAAAATGACACAGCCGTGCATAAAATTAGCAAATTTGAAAGAGTATGTTTTTATTATTTTGAATGAATAGGTGAAAAAGAGGTTCGCGTTGTATTAACAATCGATTTAAATCTTCATTTTTCAGCACATGGTTAACGTTGCGAACTGCAAGGCAAGAACTATTGCCCGCAGCAAAGTCCGTGACAAAAGAGCAGTAGTGATTTGATAACGACCATACTAGATTTGACGTGAAGACTTGTTTATTATGCAATGCAATCTAATATATATATTTCTAAAATATAATGTACGACCTAATAACCTCAAAATTGATTGCTCCTAATTTTTTTTTTGTCAGACTTCAATTGTTAAATATATTTTTAGACATGGTAAATTTTTTACTCCCAAAAATCAACTTTTATCTTGCATCCTATCAAAATTGCCTTTAATCTGTGTTTAGCACGTTTTTTCTGATTGGAACCGTCATATCATGTTCCGACTGTTCATGTTGGTGATATCTGAGTGCATTGATAAATTATTTCTTTATTGAAAACGAGAGTAAAAAGTGATTGTCTTTTAATTCATTTTGTTTATTTTATAGCATTATCTGAATCTGATTGATAAAAATTATTTGCGAGTATAATTGGAGTAGGTTGGAGGAAATAGTTTTTGAATTGCTTTTCAGTAAATTTAAGTAAATTTCCATTTCACATTTTTACATAATTTGGATTTTCTAATTGTTAGTAAGTAATTGAAAATGGAAACTTCACTTTCTGACTAACGAAGATGCTAAATTTTCCACTGCATACAACAAATACTATACTTTCTGCCATTTAATTATGCTGTGATATACTATGTTTACATGGAACGGTAAATCACAGCAGTATAAAATTAATTACCAGCACATGAGCTTCTTATAACCCAATCAGACTGCACAGTTAGTTTACCTACACGAGAACCGTTTTCTCGCAGGCTAGTTTAATATTGAATTTTTTTCAGTTGTATATATAAAGATACCATTCAACAAACTAGTTTTTTATGACAAATTTTACCAAAATTATTTTTTGGAATACAGTCGAACCTCGTTATAACGAATTGCATGGGACCACCAAAATTATTTCGTTATAACCGTAGTTCGTTATATCAGTAGCCAGAAAAAATATGAGTTTTAAAAATAAATTGTATTTATACTTGC
>JAQFYZ010002026.1:0-19185 GCA_034695085.1 Cylindroiulus punctatus
AACAAGGTGTTTTGAATGGAGTGCAGGGGTGTCCCCAAATTCACAGGGATTTTTCAAACGGCCTATAATGGCCCTTATGGATTATACATGCACACACAGCCACACAAAGTACATTTTTGAAAGAAATATTTGAAATTGCTTGCAAAAATGGATTTTAACCCAGTGTTTTATGAAACATTAATGATGACATTATCATTTAGCCAACCCCTCACTTCCGCCATCATGGTCAGCATTTGGCTATCCGGCCCCCTCCCCCTAAACATGATGACATAATATTTGAACGTCCCCAAAGCAATGCATTTTTATAAATGACCAAATGGTACAAACCAGCAAAATGACGAAGCCGACAGCTATTAGTAAAACTCCCCACCAATGTTCGACAATCCAGCGCTTTAGCAACGCGATGCTTTCGGTGGATAACAACAATTTGCGCAAAGTTGCCAACGGACCAGAGGGATCGACCTAGAATATGACCAAGTGCAAAATTTCATTATCAAAGTCTCAAATTTCTGCATAGGAGATGAGGTTCACCCCCTCCGAAGTAAAAATTCTGTGCACGTCAATGACGGAAATTGATAGCGTCACAGTTATTATATTTAAGGCTATGGTATATGCCATGCTCTAGGATAGACACTATGGGAATGTGGGCTTTTCCTAACGGCTCGTAGGCTAGCAGTTAAATAAAGAAATACACCTATAAGTACATATTTGGAGCGGGGCATCCCTTCGGTCGTTTTACTGACGTAATTGACATTCATATTTCCTAGATGCTAAGGAAGAAATTCAGAATTCCAACCTCGCGGCATTTCTGGAACATGTCGCAATATCCGTTGTAATTGTCGCAAGGAGTCCCTGGCTTGGCAAACATGTCGGGAATATCATAGGGAGGATGATTCCAGAAGAATGAAGACCTGAAAGGCGAAAACACGTCAATATGCCTTTGATCATTTTTTTCTCAAGAAGACAAACAAGCCAGCTCGATGCCAAAATTCCCCTGAAACCATGGAAAACAGATTGAACACTTACACGCATGGTTGATCCTCTCCGGGCAACTTGCAACACAACTCGCACGTTTTGGTCACTGGATCGTTCATTTCTCTCCTACACTGGCACGACTGCAATCCATAAGCTATGCAAATCGAGCCGGTGCATTCCTGAATCGAATGGATGAAAGACACAAATATTGGAAATATTGAAATCAAACAATTCAGAATTTTATAGGGAATGAGATAACGTTGCTCTTACCCCCATGTAACACACAAATTCTGCATTACAAACGGTCTTATTGGGCTTGTTGGTGGAAGGAGGACACTTGGGTCCTAAGCCAGTAAATCAAATGTTAAGGAAAGTTGCATAAACACTCGAGTTATTTTACTCATCAACTTAACTAATAAAATGAAACGCTCATCCGAACACTGACATTTATGCGAGAAAAAAATAACAGGTTTCTTTACACTCTATGGCCAAACAGATGTTGAGCAGCAACGTGCTGCATTCTAACTAGCCTATCTTGTTATACATGTAGGTGTTAATGTCACTTTTACGAAACGTGTCGGTTACAACGCTGTTCAGGCGAGTAACTCCATTGCTTGTAAATACAAGTACACTGTATAAGAAACATAATTGTTGTGCGTAACATATTCGATTCTGCAGCAAGTTTGTTTTCAGGATGATTTTTCAGACATGTCGGAGTAACTGTGCTAAAGACTGAACACAACATTCTTGAAAGGATATTCACAATAGCTGGAATCCCGACAACCATTATCGTCTCTGCACTTTGTTCCTGTCTGCAGTTTACATTCGGAGCCACAACAAGGGCCTTGGCTAGGGCTAAACAATTTGCAATTAGGATCGAAGTCGTTGAGCATTCAGAAAAATGGACGCTCGTTTCATATTTTCCTTCATTTTCAAGTTCAAACCTGCAAGTCTTGTTGGGACGGAGTTTGCATGGAGGCTCGTGTTTTGAAGGATTAGCTTTCATTGGAAAACAACAGAGTTCTTCGCAATCTTCCTCCCAACCACAATCACACTCTTCGCCCTTTTCAACCACCTCATTGCCGCAAATCGAATCCTGGGGTTCTAAAAAAACACATTTTTTTGATTAAAAAAATATTATCAGCTAAAATCAAACATTACACGACTGTTTTCGCCCTGTGAAATCCAAAATGTGATTATCTCCCTAACCTGAATATAAAATACTTTGAGGTTACTTGCACATCATATAAATGGAAAACACGTAGAAACTTCTTAGATATATAGAAAAATTTCGTATTTGCAACTCCTGCCATTACTCGAACACAATGCCTCATATACGAGACCACTATAGTTGCTCGACGTAATAGGTGATTGCCTATTTCAAGGGGCGGCATAGTGTTTGCACGTACATGTATGCATCCACTCCTATCCAGATATATCCAGATCTAATTCAGTTAAATTCAGCCTACGTTTCACGCACCAGGTGACAACTTTCTCTAATAGATATTCATGAATTCAAAAAAATAATACAATTCCCATCCGGATTCATGTCTGCATGCAGAGTTTGACTTAAGATTTTGCATAAACAAAATCCATTTATGCTATATGATAAAAACGACTGGTTCTAGGGCACTAAAAATAAATACACGTACATATATAATACAGGGTGAATTTAAAATACATGTATCTTGCCACTTGACTGACTCATACCGATTCATTCCATTCAGACATTTATTGAAATCATATTTACCTTGCCTCACTTATTTATGCAAAAATTCAATCAAATCATGCGAAAGTTAATTAACATGTTTTGTTGTTTAAAATTGACAGTTAAGTAGAAAATTCATTTCGTAGACTGTCATTCCAGGGTATATAAAGAATTCAACATAAGTAAAAGATAACTACGGAGAAGCTCTGAATGGTTTGTCAGTCTAAAGGCAGTTTCTTCGTATATGCATCCTGTAAGAGGAAATTGATTTTGTGAAATCCATTAAAATTAAAATTATGGCGTATGGCAGCAATGCTGGATATGATGATCAGTAATCAGAATTCTTAAAATGAGTTTATGAAAACGGAAATGTTGATTGAATTTCATCTTCTTTCTTATTTAAATATTTTTGATGAGCTATGTCACGCACAATGATCATGAATTCAACGTACTCAGTATAGTGCTGAATATGTTTGTCATGGGCAAGACAACTGAACAAAGAACTTTTACAATACATGAAAAAACTTATACTAAAAAAGGAGATAGTTTCTAAGGGACTACGCCAATCGCCTAAGTTGGATAGAAAGGGATAAATGTAGTAAAGAACTCAAGACATAAGCTGTATGAAAACATTAACATGTTATTTGAAATTATAGCAAATAAATGCGTAAGGCTTTCTTCTGAGGTCATTTCCCCTTTTGGGGCAATTATTGATATCGACGTTTCCATTTCCATGGCATATTTCAGCAAGAATAACACACAATGCGTGAAATTTTTTTTAACAATTGACAGAATTCGTTCTTGACTATTGAGTTATAAAAGAGTTTCAAGTGTTGAACGAATCCTGCCCTAAAGCAGCCAAGACTGAAATCTTGAGAGCTATTTTTCTTGCTAAACTTTTATGCCGATATATAAACCCCAGTTACTTCCACCTCCGTTGGTTACGAAAGTAGAAATCCTATATAAACTTTGCTAGGAGCACAACGGAAGGTTATTCGTTCACATTTACGAGCAATAAACAGGGCTTTATGATGCTTTGCAAGGACAGGTGATAGTAATCAAGAACACCAGTCGAGTAATACAGTAAGGCTGTTATTTCAGATACAGGAAGTCCGCTAAATCAAAAATGCTTTATTTCTGCCCATTTTAACCTAAAATGTGTGCTATTGCATTGCCAATTTTGGGGCTTAGGATATTCTAGTATTTATTTGAATTAATTTGAAACCGTATTACAGTTTACAGCAACTTTAACTGCATTCAAAACTAGAGGGTGTAGCTGACGTGGTTATAATATACATGTAATATTTATATTATGTGTGACCAATTAAAAGGCAAACTCCGATGTGTAGTTTCATAAAATGTTGAAGCAGCACCAAATTTAAATCGTCTAATCCCTTCAGATTAGACGAATTATTACATCAAATTGTCAGCATTTTGGTGCTTTTTCAACATGATCACCCATGTCTTCTTCCCATAAACACTGCTATTGAAACAAATAAGCAAAAGCGATTATTGACAAAACGATGCAGTTTTCTTACCAGTAAAGCATCCTTTGTTTCCTCTGGCTTTCGTGTTCAAAACCGAATTAATGTTGTTTAGGCTGCACGGTGAAAATTTGTTATTATTTCTTTTATCTCCTGACGTGGCTCTGGCAAACATTATGTAATTACCATCTTCGCCTCCAGGAGTACAGGCGCGATTGTCTTCGGGATCATGCTTTAATTAAAAGAAGTCGAAAAAAAAAGAGCATCGTATTTTACTTCAGCGAGATACAGTTCATGCTAATCTCGAAATCATTTTTTCCGCATTTATACCTCCATCAACTCCAAAAACTCATTTCATTGCTTTTGTTGTGCTACCAGAGTGCAGCAAAGGCCTCTAAAGATAATTAGAAGCAGCGTTCGTTTACGGTATAACCGTTCGGGTGTACATAGGCCGACTATAAAACTGCATCGTATGAGCTTTACTTAATTTATGGAGGGAGAGAAAGCCAGACTTTAATTGCTCTCGTATTAATGGGAAACCGGGGCAAAAAAAAGGAGCAGATTTCTAAAACGCCATTGATGACATCAATTGTGGCGAGCTAGGGCGTATAATATTTTCCTCTTACGACAAAATTGCCAACAATAAAATGCTAATCCATGCATACTCACTACATAATAGCGTTTACTTTTATTGAAACCCGAGGCAATTTGTAATTTTCGAAATTCGTTGCTTTTTGCTGGCAAAAGCTGAGCCACATGAATAGGATGCTAATGCAAAATAACTGTCTATAAGATGCGATAAATTGTGAAAACATTACAAGTGAACCCGAAAGGAAAAGCCTCACGCTAACTACGAGTTCATTTGCTAGCCATTCAAAATCCATTTGCTACCGAGCAAATTTAATTTAGACGAAAGGAAATTACGATTTCAAATTGAATAAGACTTAATATGATGCATTTCACTCGCATGGACAAACCCAAATTGCAATCTGATCGCTTAAATGCGTCTTAAAGGAGCGCCGTAGAAGCAGTAGTCGAAGGCTCCATCCCCACGAGGAAATATTAGCACAATTATAAGTAAATCTCCACGCATTTAACATTTACGAAAGTAACCTAATAGGTCAAAGTCACTTACCGGAGAGCCAAAATTGTGACCGATCTCATGTGCCAGTGTCACGTGGGAGACAGCCGGTGGTACGTGTTTACCATAGTTTAGCAATGTCACGATACCAGTGTTGAGACTTTTCAAACTACCGCGGTAATGCTGTGTGGTAAATGAAGAAAACAGTCTTAAGTTTATCCAATTTTTGGAAAAGCAATTCGTGGTGACCCGTGTCTCGTCCGTCGCTTGATCAAAGCAAATTATTCCCATTTCATTCAACCACTGACAATGACACCCTACTGTGTTAAAAGTACAATTTCACATTGCCATAATACCCATTTAGCCCAGAAATCATAATTAAATGCATTTTCAATAGTCACTTCAACGAAGGAAATGCCTGTCGTCGTTGCGGAGGATCAGTTTAACGTAAAGAGATGCAACGATATTCCCATTTTCATTAAATCTTGAAATGAAACCAGATAAGATTTTTCATTTCTGCGAAGGAATTTGTCTTTTCCTGAAAAAGCAATAACTAAACAAAAAACTAGCCCGGTGCTTTTTGTCTCCGAAAATGCGTAGAAGGAAATAAAGGCAAATATTTCATACATTTGTGTAAGAAACGGTTATACTGCAGCATCTTCCCTACTCCAAATGAGCACATGATAATCATGTTTATTCAAACCCTACTTGTGTACAAATCATTCGAGAATGACACCTGTCTTAATTGTCGGAATTTTTCCACTATGTTTTATCTTCGGTGTTTATTTCATTTGTGCTTTTTCGTGGTTTTTTGCCTAACCTGATCAAACTTAAATCTCAAAACACGATTTTCAATTTCAGCTGCCCCTAACAGTGGGGCAATCACTGCAAGCTTTTAATTTCTAATTTCCAAAACTTTAAACGTCGCCTATGCACAAGAAACGGTGACACAAGTCAGTAAATTACATTTTTCAGAAGAAGCTATTGATGTTTCAAACTTGCAAAGAAATATATCATAAGAAAATATTAAGGTTTTGGAGTTGATATGAACATTTAACTGAACATTTTCTTGTGCACAGCCGAAACTGAATTACATTAGAAGAAATGAAACAAAAAATAATTGTTTCTGGAACAAAGGATTTGCCGTAGTACAGCCATCATTTCTTACGATCTAGCAACTAATTTGAGAGGAAAGATGTTCAACTTACGCCATTTTTTTCGCAGACACCACCAGCATTTTTCAGATCTCCCGTCCACGCTAAACCCAAGGTCCCTCCTTCAAAATCTCTGTACGTAAACATGTAGGCCAGACAAAACGCGTCATAATCCTCTTCGGAAAAAAGTTCCAAAAACTTTTCCACTCCATAATTGCCAGGAAACCTGTAGTTAGGATCCCTCATCGCTTCCAATGTGTGCACTTTGATGCGTTTTATCATAAAGGAGATGTTGTCAGGCCTGCCATCTTGATCGAAATCTATACGAAAGAGGAAAACGAAGCAGACTCTGAACTTGTTTTCTGTCATTTTTCGCCCTGATGATTTACGCCATTTCTAGCGGCCCCCGACTTCATAGAGTAACATTAAATATCACCGAGGAGCTCAAAGCTATAATTCCGGGATACGACAGAAATTTATGGAGCGTTTACAGATATTTTCTCAGAACCAATGACATTAATTTGAAACTATTTGCATAGGATGCGCTCATTTATATACCTTTGGCTCATATTATTATTTTTCAGCAAAATTTCAATCATTCTTACGAGATACTAATTTGAATTTTTATTTAAATTGTGATAGACATGTAACGTATTTTAGCGGAATGAACTCTAGTATGAAGCGACTTGGATAAGAATTTAAGATTATTTCTGAAACATACTTTCTGAAAAGTAGTAAATAAATGATGTAGATACTAGTATGATTCTCAAACAACGAATTTTTCATTACAACAATAAATAAAGATTTCCCCTAACACAATGGCGCTAACCCAGATATAACATAACATTTTCCCAAACGTTGGGGTGTCTTGGACCAAACCACCCCCTGGCGATTCTCAAATCAAGTAATGCTTAATTCAATTAAATGCAGGTAAACAGGTACGCATACATGACTTAGCTTAAGGTATCTTAAAGCTTGCATGTACATGTAAGCATAGTGTTATTCAATTTTTCTAGTTTGAGTTGGTATAATCACCATCTTTAAATCAATCCACTCTGCCGTACTACACTGTCAAGCGAGAAAGAAAAATGCCTACCTGTGACTTTGTAAATGTTATTAACTTTTTGTACATGACGTGTCATAGTTTCGATGCAAGCTTCTACGCTGCCCAATCTTTGAAAAAATAGATGATCCGCTTGCAGGTAGAGCATACACGTGGTCTTCTTGGGATCAATGGCTGCTCGTTTTTGTTGTAAACTTTCGGCCACTTGATGGCGATGCTTTTTCGGTGCAGGTTCATTTCTGGTGCGTCGTTCCTCCAAGTAATCATAAGGCATACTTAAAGGTCTGTGACTAGCATCGGATTGAGGAGAAAGGAGCTGCCCATCAGAGGTTTCCACTTCCGCCTTAAATTCGTTAGACTTCGAGGTTTCTACTAATAAAATCTGCTCTTTGGGTTTCGTCTTATGAAAGAATAAATGTCTTTGAAATTGGTTAGGTATCACATGTTTAGCATCGTTGTAATCTTCTAATTGAACGAAACTACGCTCTTGTTCCAAGGCAGAAATAGCGTTGGATTCTTCGTGCGAAGAATCGGGAATCACAGCAAAATTAAATTCACTATCCACTACAGCACGGTGATTATCATCACCACTGGCTTCAGAGACGCCCGAAGCACTAGCACCAATGTGATATTCTCCAGGAGTCTGAGAGGTATGTGCCCATTTCTTCCTATTGAAATGGCGCGCCAACTTACTCGTGGGGTGGGATGAGCACAACTGGTTACGGAGGATTTCGGAACGACACGTAATATTTGTAATTGGCATTTTGACATCACTCGCCAGATAAATAACGGAATGGAAATCCTGATCTAGCAACAAGTATCTGGAAGATGGCTCGATGTAGTATTCACCGCCGTGAACAGTGCTAATGACACCATCGAAGAGGCCCTCGCTGGTTATCATCCCTTGAATTTCGGAATTTTCATCATCTGGAAGCAAGAAAAAATGATTTATTGGCTCGATTTATACGGAAACTTTCGTATTAATCCTACCGCAAAAAAGCTTGTCTCAAGGTATCTCTTAAAATTTTATTTCAGACTGTCTTGAAAGCACAGTACCTTCGTCTGCATTTTAAAATGATACATAATACAGTAATGTGCACGAGGTATTTAGACACCCACTTTCTTTTATTAAAAAAAATCCTATTTGAAACTACACCTCTATTCGAGAAACTTAAATAATAATTGAAACATAATGAAACGAGGCTAACTGCATTGCACCGGATACGAAGAAGGAACTCAATTCAATGAAAGTTTATAGGTCTCCAGCCTATCGAAAATGCTAAAGAAGCTCCATAAACATGTAGCAATCGCCACCCTGGCATGCAGAGTGAAATTACGTGCGTTCTTAACGAAATTTTGTTAACGCAATTTGCTAGACGAATAAAATCGATGGCTTATTACAAAATGTTGTCCAAGTATATAGTTACGAGAAAATATGGTGCATATGGCTTGCTGATAAAAATAAACATGATAAGGAGGGCGTACATGTGGGTTATTCGTGATATACACTGTATGGCAAGCTTATACTGTACATTTTCTTTAAGTCTATGACTGGGTTGCTCATTCAAGCCTTCGTTCGCTTTAGGCCAATTTAATCAGGTATAGTTACTGCATTAATGAGAGATAACAATGATAAATGTTCATTTAAACATTTTAACGAATTAATATCATTAACGTAGGTCTGAACAACGAACACGTGCGATACAATGGTTGGAAAATGATCGACAATGTGCCAAAATTAATGAGCCCATGGGGAGTTAAGAAACCCAGTGGATAATAGGGTAAGTGTTTCCAATTACTGCCAAATATCATGATGAATGTGACTGTCGACCTATAGCGGAGAAATCGTAACATTGATGCATTCGTTATCTAATATGGCAATTTTTGGTAGATTTGCTCGTATTAATTGCAAGTTATTGGTCACATCCAAAAGTACAAGACTATACACTCGCTTAAGTTTTAAGTCACGAACTTGTCTATCAATTACTGTATAGGAATTTCGAAGTTCGCCAAGACGCGTCCACACTAAAAACAGTGTCATGAAACAAATTTGTTTTTAAATTCTTTTACAACTTGTTATATACCGTTAAGGTCCAACATCACTGGAATCCTCGCCTCACTTTCTATTCAACTGTCAAAGCAGATTTGGTTGTTCCCAAATTAAAGGTATTCGAGGAGGCCCGACACTCATGTCTCACCCTGTATGCTGCACTGCATGAGTCTATAAACTTGCTACATATGTTTTTAAAGCACGCCAGCATTTTTTTTTTATTTTTTTTAATCTTTCCGATTTGGCGATAGGGCCTTCCTGTAAAACTGCATGGAAACACGAAAGACATTTTAGCTTCGTGGAAGTTTTGATACGTTTATGGATTTCTGCTGCATACATCAGCATGGTCACGTTTAAAGCACGTTGTACAGTATATGCCTGAGCCTGGCCTATTTTCTCTGCATTTTGGGCTTCCTCGAGAAGCATCTTGTGGATTTTGCGTCGCTCGGTATATTTTCTCTTAATTTCCCCCTAATGTTGCAATCCCATGGACGTCGCTGCACTTAGATGATTAGGTCTAAGTATATGAACTACACTACATGAGATGTGCCAGGCTCCATCATACGCTCGTAGAAAATGACCGCTTATGTCGAAGATTTTTTATGGTTATTTCGAGGTTATTTAGTTTTCGTCCTTGTTGAGTAACCACTAAGGGACGTGATTGGAATCGTTGCGAAATGTTTTCCAGATGATCGTAATTGTGACTGCGTTCCGTGTTTGGCATTCAGCGCAATATCTTAGATCCACCTTAATGGGATTTTAGGCACCCCGTATGCATGGCCAGCAAAGAAATTGACAAAATTTTACAAATTGCTTTCCAGAAAAATGGCGTTTCGGAAACATTACTTAGCCTCTCCAGGAACGGTTATACGCTGTCACGAAATGATTGTTTTCGGCTATAATTTGCGTCCCTCGAGATTAGGGATAAGCCATGTCATTGGAAAATCAACCAATAGGGAGGTTATAACTTTATTTTTAGTAACAAGAGCCACGCTATCAATGAAACGGCATTGTTCAGACAAATACCGCATTTGCATGTATGGATACAGTATAGAACAGGGCTAAATTAATTCCCTTCATGACGTTTCAATTTAAAAATACAGTATTAACCATATCTCAATATTTCGTGACGCCGTCTGTTGGCATTGAACCGAAAATACACACGTTCGTAAAAATTCTCTTTCCGAAATTAACATACTTTAACAAAACCACTTTTACATCTTAAGCATGCATCGCCACAATTCCAATCAAGGACATAACCTCCATCTGTGTTAGAAAAGCGTTTTTATACACGAGCACTTGACGAACAATGTCTCAAATATGTATTTCACAAGAGCAGTTGATGAATCAGTTCATCTAGGCACTTTTCTATCGAGTCATGTTTCTAAGCAATTGAAGAGGACAGGCATCAGATTCTATTATACATGTATTCGTCACATATGAATCCAGACAATATGGAGAGAAATTAAGCATGAAGCTAGGGCAAATATGTTATGGCCCAGCATTGCTTTTAATATAGGAGACAGTTCAAAGAAAGAATCTACTTCTTAATGAAACATTTTTTTCCCTTCGTTTCTTTAGATTGAATTCCATGGCGTAGATTGCTTAAAGGAAATTAACCGAGACTATCTGACATTGTCCCAAATTAACAAGTTTGCTGCTTTAGATTTTAACGTGATTCTATAAATGAAGTTGTGACAATTTCATATCATTTTTCATGATTAGAGATAGGAAGACATACTTCCACTGCAAAATAGAAAAAGACAGCAATCTGTAATGACGAACGATAATTCTCATTCATGGCATTTTCAATTAAGGAAATTAGGATAAGCCCACATTCGTGCACAGTGTCTACGCCGCCGGAGAAATGCATACATGTACATGTATGTCTAAGTACAACCTAAATTACAAATATAGTATGTGTTTTCTTGAAAAAGAAAGGCGGACAATTTGACTATTTGAAATACGATCGAAGTCGAACCAAAATAATGCCTCTGTAGAAGTGGCAAGGCCATGCATCTTGTTTGACGTACGACAAATGGCTTATACAGTGTACATGGATATGCTTTTCGAAAAAAATTCCCTGCATGTAATGGCAAACAAGGAAAGGATAAAAAAGGAATAATTGAATTGAGAATAAAAAAATGTACACCGTTGATATGGTCATACGTCTTGTGAGTGCAGCTGTGCAGGCTATACCAATAAACGAAACATGTACACATGTTGGAATATATACTTCGTACATAACATTGTTTACACAAAAAATGCATCAATTCGTCCTCTGCCCTGAATCTATTTAAGTGCATAAAAACATCAAGGCAGGGCGACAATGACATTGTTATTTTAGTTCTGTTTCTTTTTATAAACTTATATCTAGCTTTGTAAGCATTACATGTAATCATGCAAGCATTCTGTACATAATCTTTATTTATTTGCAGATGACTACTACAAACATTAAGGAATCCTCATGTTTCTATTTAATGATGAGGAAAATGTTTCTCCACTGAACTTGGCTAACCGACTTTTTCCAAGTCGTGAAATGTCTTACCTTCTAATCGTCCAATAAATGTCCTGCTAATATCAAATTCGACGGGCCCTTCACTGGATTCAAATGTTACCCCCTCTGCAAAGATTGAATCATCTCTTCTTAATGTCATGTTGAAAAGCCTGAAAATAAAAAAAATACATGTACATCGTGAATATGTGTAGGTACGGTGGTGTTATTATCAATTTAGTCCCTTGTAAGTTGTATTCATAAGGATTTTCTTCTACATGGTCATGTCACTCCAGTTTTGGCATGTCAATTATGTTAAGAATAAATTAGATTAGTTTTACAATATTCTTTTTTGAATAAACCTTATTTTATTATTTTATTTGGCTATCATTGTATGTTTAAAATGCAATTATTCAACCATCCAGATTAAATCTGTTCTGTAAAATAAAATACCGAAAGATATGCACAAAGTGATTGAAAAACAAACATGTATGTTTCAAGTACAAATAAAATGTTTGAAAAACGAAATTGGACAGCCAATATTTCTGAGGGTGTTTGGATCTAAAACCTACCAAACATTAACCTCAAAGCCCAGATACAAATACCCTACAATGTATACTATTTTTTTGCCGGGAAGCATTGCATATAAGCTTAGTTTGTTTTTAAATTAGATCCCGAATGACACTCTGAAGACTACTTTTCGTCGACTCTTACTGAAGGCAATTTATAACACCGTATGAAAGGTCGCATTAGGGAGAAGTGTTACCAACCTACTTGTATACAATTTGCATGACAAAAACAAGTATGCAACTGCACATTCGGAGGTGTGTTGAACTCAAAACATTGAAAAGTCAACGTTTTCTCAGTGAAATTGATTTTTCGTCCTGCAAATGCAGACCTGCTTGCAAATCGACAAAAAAGCAATGCACATAGCTATGGCAATAAACAGACAATCAAGAAAAATCGTTATGACATTTTAATACAATTTCGTCTCCCGTCAACTGAACAGTGAATATGTTTTCCCAGAAACATTAGAAGAAAGTCTAGTTTGCGCTCGGCAATAAAATGCGCGTAAAAATGAAACTTCTGAGATTTTCGATCCCAAATGTTAAGTCCATAAAATAAATTCAAGCAGGGGATGTGTTTTACTGTTGCAAAACAACATAATATGTGACTATAGCCTCGTTATTGTACATGTTATTCTAGTCAGAGACCTCGCATGACGAGTTGCTGTATGGAAAATTGCGGATCATTATAGATGATGGTGATTATGCAACCTTGATTCTCATAATGCTAAGGCGTGAGTATTGATGAAAACGTTGTAATAGTTGACGTTACTTTCAAAATTAATAAAACAAGCTTACCTGTTATGAGCGAAAAACTGCAACTTTAGTGTCTCTGTTGTTGATCGTTTACTACGTCTATGTACATGGCGTAATTGATCGTGATCATAATACAACGGTTCAAAATGAGTAATGAAATCATTAAGAGGAAGACCTAAAAAAAAAGTAAAAAATCTTTAAATAACGATTTCAAAAAATTATTAATAAATTTCTTACTGAAACCGCAATGTTAATTATTTGCTATCAAGAAAAATACTATTATTAGACACTATTTCAAAGTTTATTTGCAGCCTCAGCTAGAATCAATATCATATGAAATGCGTTCAAACCCCTTAAACCGTCCAGCCTGTCGGCAATATGTATTTAAAACAACAAGAAAGAATGTACGCTGAGTTCTAGTTAAGCTGCACAGTATTTGAATTCCAAAACAACATTGTCAAGATGCCATCCGTCTTAAAAAGAAAACTAAGATGGGACAAAAAAAAAGGAGAAGAAACTTCTATAGACATTTTCTTACACGTGAATGCACTTCATATAGCTCGATGTTTACACTGTGGCGTATAGTGCATTTGCTCTATTTGAAAATCCAAGGCTAAGACCTACAGTAAGCGGTAGTTTAGAGAAAAAAACTCAGGTGTGAATGAACAAAACACACCACAGATGGATTTACATCTTCATTGTCATCGATTTCTATTCTCTTTCCTAAAGTCGCTTTTCGTATAGATGGGCAAAAAAAATCAGAGAAAAGCCCTTGCAGGGACGATCCCAATGCTTTGGCAAAAAGTAACTCTCGAATAACTTTTAAATTTACGACACACCGCAATGACTGATGTATCCTTTTAGGCAATACGTCATCGAACCTTTATTCAGTAGCTGATTCGCAATGCATCTTCCTAAACAATTGTAGTCCATGGACAAGATATGAAAGTTACTGGGGAGATCAAATGGTGATCGGTCTTGTGAAACTTATAAATAGTTATGATAGGAATGCAATTAGGATGGAGATATAGTAGCTAGACGAGCGATTCAGTAAAGAATGCGAAATCTATTGATGGACATCAGAAGAAAATCAATGAGTTGGGCTCCTTATCCAAAGACCTGAATAGCACTATAAGCTAACCACTGAGCTCTGTCGTGCTAGTAATTAGGTCTTTTTGATGCCGTCAGCATATAAGCAACCCACGAATGGCCATTTATTTCCTCGAGTATGCATAAGACTTATGGTCACATATGACCGTAACTGCAGTAAACAAATTCTAGGTTCGACATAGTCCCAATACACATATTGTATATAGGCACATGGTTTCATCTCTATTTTTGACGATTTCAGGGAATCTTAATGTATACGAGAGTATTCATCTGGATATAGTGGTGCGACCAAGCATACTGTATTAGGAAGTTAAGAAGAAAATAAGACCTATGCTATATTCGGTCACCATGTAATAAAACAATTAAAATGAAGATGCATGGAGATAGTTGGCGCTATTCTAATGGCGTTACAATTTTGACGCAACGCAATCCACATAAACAATTTAATTTTCATCTTGCATGCTAATATGCAAGTATGGATTAGTTCGTCATAATAACACCAAATCTGCGCCTGTTTTGCAGGCATGCAATGCGGTCAAGCATTAGGACAACATATAACGCCAACAAGATTATTTCTCCGCAGTCGTTGCCAAATGTCTTTTGAATGCAAATTCTCACTTTGCAGTCGTAATATACAAAGTAATGCTAGTGTTCCGTTGCAAAAGGTTACCAAGGAATTAAGCACATTTTGTTTAGTGAGGCAAACTCTTTCTTGGAATCAAAAATGTTTGTTCAGTCTGCTCTGGCCTCAGAATTAAGTCTGCGTATATAATTAAATCTGTGCCTTCGCAGTGCGATTTGGTGTAGGGAAAAAAACTTATATGGAAAGCTTAATGGAATTTATTTTGTTTTAATTCTGCCCCTTATATTAAATTTAGAAAACTGAAAAAAATCGAACATATCAGATTTTTAAATTCATGTCTTTCTTTCATAGCTCCTAAGCTGGCAGTGATTGCCTGGCTGTTAGGGGGCAGGTAAATCAAAAATCACATTTCAGGTTAGTTTAGGTCTGGTAAGGTTAGGCAAAAAATCTCAAACAAACGAAAATAAAGACATTTTAACAGCTAGGTCAGATGCTCTTCTAGTACACTAAACAAACATGGTTTAGGGTTGGTGACAACATGTGACGATGTTGTGCACATTTGGAGTGGGATATGCTTAGGTAATAAAAGTTAATTTTCATTAAATAACAGACAGTACGAGCACCATAGTGCGATACTTGCAGACGACATGTGCAACTCAATTAAGCGAATGGTAGATGGTTTAAGACGTCGTTATGAAGAGAGTTAATTTGATGTGCTCGAGACGGTTTCTTTAATTACCATAATTTAAGGTCAAGCAAATAACTACTTCTGATATTAGTCTGCTCCAAACGCTAATTCAATTTAATTTTTAAACGCCGACGGCAACAATGATGAGTAGTCTGATTACTGACTAGCACTGTTTGTTTTGCAGCTAAGTAAGTTAACTTCACATCGTGGCATTACTGTCAGTCAAAATTGAACTGCAAGTACTAAAAATATACATTTAGTTTCCAGCTAACTACGAGTCAATAACTTACCCTTGTCTAATAGTTTCCAGCGAAACAAAAAAATTTCGATAAACTTTAAATAAAGTTTGCAAACTCGAAACATAATGTATATCCATTCTTCCACTACTTATAACAAAACTTCCCCTTGGCATACATGTCTATCATTTCGATAATCACTGCTAATAAGGTTAAATTAATACACGCACATGTACCAGTATAATTATGCACTTTAACATGACAAAATGCAATGAAATGCAATTGAAGGGTCAATGCTAACAAACACAGAACGAAAGCTTTTTTTTGGCTGAAATTGATCGATCCAATTTGTCCATCCTTAACAATTCACGCTAAATTCTTTCCTACTTCGATGATGTGACTGCAATGCGCAGAAGAATTCATAGCGTCACGCACTGATGATCGTCAACAACCCAATTTTTTTATCTCTCCAAATCTAGGCCTAAATCACAGTGCGGATACCCATACGCAGGCTGCAAAACCAAAAGACCTTTTCTGTCGAGTGCATAGCACATCAATTATAGTGGTGAGTTGTGGTTGCCTGAGCGACGAGGCTTAAGGTCAGTGATACATTTAATGCCACAAGTAAACCGGAAAATATATTCATGGTTTTCTCTATACCAGTCGGAGAAAAACGCGCAAGATTGATATCCTCGCAGGCCTACCAATAAGTGAATTTATTTCAGAATATATTGATAAAGTACGAGTGACAAAATAAGCTTCCAACGTTCTCGACGCCATGGACGTGACTACTCGTTATATTAGCATTCATCAAAATTAAGGGTCTGTGCATAAAAACATCCAATCTCTACTCCATTTTCGTCCTAATCGACCAATTCCCACATGGACGTTTACTGAATAATTAAAAGTCTTGTTGCAGATACATTTTTTTAGTATGGTGATAGTTTACCTTCAATTTAACCTCAATACATCTTGGAGTTCATTTTTACATATTTCACACAGTCTCCTATGAAATTTTATGCCATTCCTCATTGCTCTACTGAAAAGACTTTCAAACTGTAAAAATGTGGCGTTTCAATAACAATCTTAAATGAATATTCGATTTTATACCTATAGTACTTATGAAAATCGTATGAAGATGTCAGCTCGTACACATGTACAGTATTTATCTATTATACTTTAGACTAATATAAATTTTGCAAATTTGTATGCACATACGAGCGTATACACTTAACTTGTGTTTCGAACATAACGTTATATGTTTCCAAGTTTCAAACACTGCAGACATTTCGTTATGACAATAGCTGGAGTAACATGTAATCTCATCGACTGTAAATGTATTTTCATACTGCATAGCGATATTTTAAAAACATTTGCATGCATGGAATAAGGTCAAATTTAATGGTCTTGCAAACCGTGAGGCCAAACGGGGGATTGCAGTATTGTAATAATGTAAATACAAAATTGCGCAGATTATGCGCTTTATCTTTAGCCCCTAAATACTGTATTACTGTAATACTGTCTGCCTGACAGATCATCAAAACATGGTAGCCTGCAGTCCTGGAAAGCAATCATGTGATCAAAGCCATGGTCATCAAATTGAGCTATATTTCGTGTGTTAAAAAATAATTATATCAAAGCGGGGGGCAATTGATTAGAACTGGGACGAAATATCGACGCAAAAAAAAATAATTCAGCAATAAACCGAAACGTATTAGAAGTGCTTTCGATATCAGGAATTGCTCGCCCTTCGATGGGGTCATTCGATATGGCGCAAATCCATTATGATTCCATTTAAAAGAGTGTCTTCACTCGTACAAATGCTGCTGAAAACGGCATGATGCGAATCAAGTGACATGACCAAACTGGGAATTCGCTGTATGTAAGCTCGCTAAATATGTCCATAGGTCATGATATATTGTCAATGCTTGTTGAAGTATTCGAGAACAGTTAATAATACTGCGGCGGAGTGGTTGATCTTGAAATGCCAACGTCTGAACAAGGAGGAACATCAAAGGTTAAGAATAAAATTGACGGCCAGAATATGATGACAAAGATGACAATATCCTCTGTCAAAATCGGACATTTCGGAAAATCAAAATCGTGCTATGCAGGTGGGTTTCGTCATTTAATGATCGAAAATCGTATATGTTTTTTCAAGGAATATGTTGGGGCTATACTGCTTCATTATAAATTCATTATTTTCATTCTATGCGTTTCTTTATATGGAAATATTGAGCTTAAGAGGGAAAGGATACTACAGTTATTAAAATCTGGTTAAAGATTGTATGCATGTAATAGTAGGTGGAAACCAATTCTCGCATAAACTATTAACCCAATTTAGAGTAATAACAACTGCGCTTTATGTGAAACGCTTTGCACAATTAAACCACATTTTCTCTATAAAGAAAATTTGCATTACGTAAAAAAAACCTAATTCTTTGTAGAACGTTTTTTTAATCAACTGGATTCTTGAGAAAAAAAGTTATGAAATACAATTGAAATAAACGCCTGCCGCCAGTTGTAACCTATTCACATCACATGCTGGAATCTTTAATCCAATAATTATTATCGTGAAATGCAGCGTAATAGTCAGTAATTACATTTAATCACGGATATGAACTGCTTATAATTGCTTAAATTATTATACAAATGTGCATATACAGTATACCCCGCTGCACTTGCAATGTCTTTTTCATACATCATGCGCTATGATATATCCATGTATCCTCAAATCATTACTTTCAACATTTTTGTAAATACAGGAAGACTAACTTCGAAATTTATCCATGCATGTGTAATGATATACACTGTACTGTATTTCATAAGGCAAGAAATCAACATTTTAAGGCGAAAAAAATGAAACATTGTGCTCGATTTTGGATACCTTCCTGTTTATATGTAGAATATACACATCGACGGCTACATGTATAATTAGGATTGTACGTAATGCGTTCCTCACCCAAGGGAAGTATAATTTATTGGTTTGTCCCCAGGTCTGAAAAAATCTTCATATTTCTGTAAATTTAATTGTCGTTGACAATACATTGTGCACCTGTACAACGATTCCGTGTGTGCCCAATTAGCGAAAATCAATCGTATTATTCAATGCCAGAGTAATACATTCGGCGAAGCAAGCCAGCCGTTATTAGATGAAAACATGTTCTATGTGGTAGCTCGTTGAAAATGCAGCATACAATCCAAAACGCTATTGCATCCAGCTAGATTAAACTCATT
>JAQFYZ010002027.1:0-19183 GCA_034695085.1 Cylindroiulus punctatus
CTCACAGCCAACAACTTCTTCAGCATTAACAAAAATCTTCTTTTATCGGTAAAATCTCAGATTCTACATTTGCTCTACCCTATACGCTTGTACAATGTTTAATTTATATTCAACCGTCTCTTTTTATTTTAAAGGTATTCGGAACAATTCTAACCTACTCGATTGTCTTAATTGGCTTAAATTGAAACGGAGAAATACTAAACAAGATCAACATGAAATATCTGCAATGCACATATTTGTAATATGCCACTTAAACGCATGCATTATACATGTGTATACACATTTACATTGCAATATGCAAGATTCGTTAAATCTTGCATTTTTTTTAGTGTAAATAACAATATGTCAGTGAATATTAAATTTAATGCCAATTTGAAAATAATCTGAAATCGAACTGACGAATTTAGGTTTATTTTGCACCAAGACGCACTGATATATACGTGTTCATTTGTAGTAGTAAAATCATATAAGTATGAAAAATGAGCCTGGAAGTCGTATACGTATAGAATATAATAGTTACAATGCAAAATGGCGAGCGATCTGTAATTGGATCATTTTAAAATCACACAATAAATTCCCCTTTAATGCTTTCTGTCAATTGCAAAAAATCTTAATTGGTTTTCCAAATTGGCTCATTAGAATGCGAATTGGTTGTCCATCTTAAAACAATATTTCTATGACAGTGATGTCTATAAGCGTAAAATCTGCAAGCTTCAAATGTTTATGTCGTAATTTAAGTGCGGAAGCGTGATTAAAATAAATTGTAAGAAATGCCAATCAATGTGCGTGCTAAAGGCATATACAGTGCATAAAACTTGTTTATATTACAGCGCTGTTCAACCAATTAAGCTTTTTAAATTTTCCTCAATTCAATCACGGCTTTGTCCACCGACTTCACCCAATGAAATCCCATGTTTATTAATTAATGAAATTTCCTCCATAGCCATTCATCGGCATTGTGAATACATGTATGATAAAATTATTAAATCAAAACGTATCTGGCGATATTTATATATACTGTACATGCAGAAAGTGTATAATCCAAATTGTCTGTATTTAATAAATGACTTTAGCACCAATGCATACTGTAACTGGTTGAATAAAACTCTGAGACTACAATACCAGTGTATTACATGTATATGAATTTTGTACAGAAATATATACATGTAATATAGGAGCGCTGCGGAAGGATAATCCGAAATGATGATCAACCATATATGCAGTTCCCTCCATATGTACTCTTATTACGTTATTTTAAAAACTCCATGTTACAGAAAATATAATGAAAGCAAATATGTTTCGTTCAGCAATAGACATAAAACTGAAAAGGGAAACAGTTTCAGCTCGGAAAATGGCATCTACCAGTATCGATTTATTTGATGCGCCTTTCCACACTACAATAGCGCCATCTAGTGAAACTAAACACGATTAAACTTCATGTATCATTTGTTCCTATTTTTTTGCAAACGAGCGCGAATAGCACGAATACAATAAACATGATAGTTTTTTCATTAAATGTCGATGCTCGCATGTGGTGCAGCATTTTAAAGAGCAGTTTAAAATGAAATCACCTAAATGCATTTATAAATGAACGGTAGATGAACCCATTACCTGGTAAATGATGATTACTCATGGTATTCGTATAGACATGCTCACAATTGTTCTTCCACAAACTAGCAACATGTACATGTAAGTACTAACTTTCATTTAT
The DNA here is from genome assembly GCA_034695085.1 of Cylindroiulus punctatus. Classification (NCBI taxonomy): domain Eukaryota; kingdom Metazoa; phylum Arthropoda; class Diplopoda; order Julida; family Julidae; genus Cylindroiulus; species Cylindroiulus punctatus. The sequence goes on from JAQFYZ010002027.1 coordinate 1,712, forward strand.
AAATACATTGGGTTACAGTGTATATCATGAAGATTGTAACAGATAGAGTCCAAAACTAAATACACTGACAATGTATGTTCCAGCTATTGAAATAGCCGTGCACTTAACAATCGACGTCTTTACGCGTGTTAAACCAGCCCTGCAATTTTTTCAGTAGTTAATGAAGTTCGTGAAGTATAATTGTATACGACAGAGCAGTGCTAGCCACCTGAAAGCAAATTTTCGAAAGACCAATGAAATTGCGCCCATGTACGTATAATAAGCAATTATATTGAAGTGCGTGGACTGAGTATAAGTGACCTTTATGCAATTGGAAACCCATACTTACTGCTACTATAAATTCCCTGTTAATGGCATAGAAATCCCATCCTGTAATAGCCGGTGGTTTCGCAGTGATGGAAGAAAAATACATCTGATAATCCACTTTGGACTAATGATTACAATAGTAAAGTAAAGATAGTATCAACGAACCAAGTCAACACTACTTAAGGGGCTTTCATAAACGTACCTACATGTGATGTAATGAACGAAAGATGTATATTGAAAACATTCGAAACTAGGTTTGAAACATTTCATGTATATGTAACCTATGTCATCAAAACCTTTCCATATATACTGTAATTTTTTTTCGCATTTTGTGCCTATCCTAAACAAACCTAACAATGCAAGTTATGAAAATATTTTGGATATAATGTACATTGCACAATGGCAAAACGAGTGATTATATTCTTACTTCCAGCAATTGGAACAATTGAACATTTGTCAACTGCATGTCCTCGTTACAGGCGATGCATTGGGCATCATCGGGCCGTATACTCTCCAGCGACAGGCACACCTACATGTATATCAAATAATCCGCTTTAATAAATGTGGGATATTTCGACTATGCTTGTGTCAATTAAATCATCTTTGTGATGGGTGACGTTCACCACATTTTGCATCACGTACCATCAACCATTGTTATTCCAAGTTACAAACCTAGTAAAATAAACGCAACAGTCACAACGTTTAGATCTTCTCGCTAGGAAACCCAAACATGCGTCAACAACTTTTCAAGTGTTGTATGATTCCGTATGAAATCTGACATCAGCGACATCATCCCTTAACGAAGTGGACATCACATGTGAATGTGCAGTATATCTTCGCCAATTGGCTGTTCCAGAAAGAAGTCGTTTTTCATACAAAGGTAAGTACAGGAAAGTCTGGAAAACGTTACTTAGGAATGTTTGGGCTCCCAGCGAGACAATCTGCCTGTATTTCCAAAGGGTTTACCTGCGCGTTCAATTTCGATGTGATCAAGGCAGAGAAAAGGAAATTGAACGCCGTCAATGACATGATCAGCAGTGTTGACCATTTCAATTCCTTGTTAACGCCCACGGACGACAGCGCCCTCAGGAGGAAGATGAAAACCAGCATTTCCAAAGCATAGGCGACAAAAATAAATAAAGAAAAAACCTCGTTGAGCTGGACCAGAATTCGGCAGAAATCCTGATGCAGGTGGACCAATTTGCTCAACCTCACTTTCGGATCCCTGCGTTCCAGGGCGGTTATCTCAACGCCAGTCCTCCGAGCAAGAGTCTGGAAGTTCTTGGTCATGATGATGAACATGAAGAGCATCATGCTGGTGAAGCCGACAAAAAACACCGAGTTGCCATAAGCGACGCCTTCAGCGATGAAGTTGATGGCAAAGTGGAGCTGAATGTTTGGAATTTTGGCCACCAGGGATGCAGTATAGATCCCATTTCTGGCCAGCCCATCAACCCTCCGGGAAACGAAGTAACCCAAAAGCGAGACAAAGACGGAAAAAGACGCGATGTTGATGCCGGTGCACACATAAGCCCACTGGCGAAGGGATGCCATGAACCTCCTCCTAACTCCAGAGTTGCTGTTCTCCAGGCAGCGCGCAGAGGCCAGGACGACTTCTGTGAGCAGCAGAAGAATGCGATCCTCCTTGATGTTCAGCACAATGAAAGTGCACACGCCGCAGGCGAAGAACACAATGGTAACAATGTGAATTGTGCAGTGCTCGAGGCTTTCTGCAGTGCTCACGAAGGCGGCGGCGAGGGCACACCGGAAAGCCCCGATGCCATACAGCACAATGAGCGGCAAGCGCCATAGCAGCCTGGACATTTTAGAGCGCTTCCGGTTCCGGGAGGACGTCTGGAGGGACTCGAGGTCTGCATCCAGCGACATGGCGAAGCCGTTTAAGTACAACGGAAGTGTTATCAAATTGACCATTTTCACCAACTGCTTGAGCATTTCGGTCCTTTGTGCTTCGGCCTTGTATGCGTACGCCATCTGCATATTTGGTCCCTTCAACTTGACCCCTGCGCCCTGCTTTGTCGAGTAGGGATCTGGATATGGCCGACCAAGATAAAGTATGGTCACAAAATAATCAACCAATCCCGTCTCGAATATCGTGCATGTGCACCACTCTTGTCAGAAGCAACGCCTTATGGCAATATTTTCCATGCATTTTGTTGAAATTATCTGTATATTAATGTTCTGTATATTTACATGTGCTTGTCAAGTAAGGTAGAAGCAATATTAAGTTTCATATGTCTATATGTATTTCATACATGAGATGTGACAGCAGACATCACCCTTCATAAAATGTTATTAATGCTTTTGTTTCAAATATATAACCAGTTTCTTGACAGTCATAAGAATGCACTTTGACAATTTCTGTCAACTTCTGAAAACTGCCATCTTTGACAGCTTATGACAACCTGTAACAACTACTGGCTTTGAGAGATTCAGTCAACGCCTTAAAACTACGGTCATTGACAACTTCTGGGATTTAAGGAAACAGTTGAAAACATCTATGAAGTGTGTTTTAGTGCACACATCTCTTTTAATGTTTCAACAACATGTAACAAGTTCCAAATGATACAAGTCATGTTACTTATGCCGTGGTCATTCCAGCTAGAAGACAGGTCTCCAGACTTAGCCAACGTTATGAAGTATGAGGGTATATGTCAAAGCCGTGCTGGCAACCTAATAAGAAATCAACACTGCGGCTTAAGAACGTTATGCGAATCGAGCATACATTATGATACTTACCGCCACAATAAATTCCCTGTTGATGGAATAGAAACTCCATCCTGTAATTGCTGGCGGGTTGGCGGTAATTCGGGAAAAATACACGTGATAATCTAATTTGGACTAGTGATTAAAACGCAAAAAGAAAGCGCAGATCAGTTTCCACAATGAATGACAAGTTGATGAAAGTAATTAGTGTTCGAATCTTTGAGCAGCATACACATGATGTCCGCATATGTTGCAGGAGTCATTTACACACATTGAAAGAAGTTTAATTTCTGGCTGAGGTTAGTGAAAATAAAGTCTAACATGTTTTCTCTTTTGAGTGTATCGACCCAGTCAAAATCTATCAACACATACCCGTTCGGATTCTCAGACCCCTGCTTTACAAAAACGTGAATGGGAGGTATAGTACCTCTTCCTTTATTTTCTATAAAAGAATTATAAACGACGAGTATTATCTGGCCCCATTTCCACCCTAACCACTTGGCGTGAAAGTATAAAGGACCAATAAATGGACCCATTGACAAAAAATGCTAATCACTAATAGGGTCTACATTCTGTATATACTCCTGTGTGACATGTATCTACATTGAACAGAATAGCGAGTGCTGTTAACACTCTCGATTTAAATACAGGGGATTTTGGTCAAGAAGAAGCAATAATAATTCTTACTTCCAGTAACTCGATTAGTTGCGAGTTCGTCAACCGCTTATCTTTATTACCAGCCCTGCACTGGGCATCATCCGGTCGTATGCCATCCAACGACAGGCCCACCTGAGAGCAATATGGACGTTATTGACACTGACAACCTTATTTTTTTGTGAATCTGCATAACGACATGACATCCCGGGTGGAAAAAGCTGAATATGACCATGTAGGTGCCATTTATGGTTAATTCCCATATAATACCATAAAGCCATATATGTGACTGCATGGTACCATGAGACTTTCATGTTTAATTGAACCTATTTATTCATGGTGAGATTAAAATGGTGCAATTTAAAATCAGTTTTGAATGTTAACGGTGTATGGAATTACAATAACAGTATATTGTATTGTGATCATATAGGTCCACTAGAGGCACCCGTGCAACTTCGTTTGCATGGGGTTTGGGAGATATATTTACCCACCTCCTCTGTTTAACCCCTTAGCGAGGGTAAAACGAAAAAACACTTTGTTATCAAGGTTCTTGGAACCTAAGGTACATGCCAGAAAAATTACAAGGGTGTAGCCCTAACGGTTTGGGAGATGTATTTACCCACCCCCCTGTTTAACCCCTTAGCGTGGGTAATACGAAAAAAATACTTTGTTATCAAGGTTCTTGGAACCTAAGGTACATGTACATGTTAGCAAAATTTCAAGGGTGTAACCCTAACGGTTTGGGAGATGTATTTACCCACCCCTCTGTTTAACCCCTTTGTGGGGTAATACGAAAAAGACACTTTGTTAGTAGGGTTCGTTGCACCTAAGGAACACACATGGAAAATATGAAGGTTGTAGCCCTAACGGTTTAGGAGATATAATTACCCCTCTTTTAAAACCCCTTGGAGGGGTACTACGACAAAATCCTTTCTTAAATGGTGGTTTTGGCACCCAAGGAAAGTATATGCAAAATTTCAAGGTTCTAGCCCTTACGGTTTGGGCTGGGTCAGTCAGTCAGTCAATCAGTCTGTCAGTCACCTTGTCTTTTTATATGTATAGATTTGTGTTCAATTTCTGGTCTAATTACACACGGAATGTTATACATGGCCAATATTTACTTTTCCACCCGATTTAACACTTGTATAACTGCGAGGAAGCATGGCATCAGCATATTACCTGCGAGTTTAAAGAAGCCGTTATCAGGGAGGTAAACAGGAAGAAGACGGCCATGATTGCCATCACCAGCAAGGAAGGCCCATACAGCTCTATGCTGACTTCCGGTGCAGAAAGCGACCTCAGCAAGAAAATGAACACTACCATTTCCCCTGAAAACGTCAGAAAAATGAAGACCGAAAAGAGCCCATTGAGCTCGGTCATCAAGTGGCATATGTCCCGATGCAGGTCGATGAATTTGAGCAAGAGCAATTTGGGATCCTGGCTGTCCATGGCTGATTTCTGGACGCCATTTCGCTGTGCTAGTGTCTCAAAAAATTTCTTGGTGATGATAAAGGATACACAGATGAGCATCGCTATGACGGACACGAATATCGTGTTCGCGTATGCGAAGCTTTCGGCGACGAAGCTGATGGCGAAGTGGTGTTGAAAATTGGGCAGTTGGGCAAACAAGGACGTGTTGTAGAAGCAGGAGGGATTTTCCCTTAGCTGAGCAGCACGTCGCGACGACAGGTAACCGATGACCCAGGCATAGACCCCGATGTCGAAGACCTGAATGGCAGTGCACAAGTACGCCCACAGGCGAGTGCTTGCCAGAAACCTCTTCCTGATGCCAGAGCTGCTGTTCTCCAGGCAGTGGGCAGTCTGGAGGACGAGCTTGGCCAGCAGCTGGAGCACGAGGTCCTGCTTCAGACTCAAGAAGACAAAGGTGTACAGACCGACGCCGAAAAACACGATTGTCGCAATGTGAATTGTGCTCAGTTCGATATCGGCATTGCTGAGGATGAATGCAGTTGCAAAGGCACATCGGTATGCAGTGATGGCGTACAGCGCCATCAACGGCGCTCGGGCCAGCAGCCGGGGCAACCGGAAAGGCTTCGGTTTTGCAGCTGATCTTTCCAGGGATTCCACATCCGCCTCCAGCCAAATAGAAAAGCCATAAAGGTGCAATGGCAGCATCACCAAATTGAGGGCTCTTGTCAACCTCTGGACGATGTCCGACCTTGTCGATTTGGTCCTCCAGGCGTACGTTTGGACGGGCTTCGACATTTTGGGCCAACCTGCTTGTTACAAATGCAATATGCGCCACAAAATGCAATTCTGCCAATATATTTTACAAGCTAGACAGACGCCTTGCGTCAATATTTAAACACAACGGCACATTGTTTGTCTGATTAACGTGTATGTATTTCACGTTATGTGTTGACGGCTAATGCCATGGTTGGCAGGGTCACACTGTGAAGTTTGGTTAATTTAATATCATTACCAAAAAAATGAGGTCTGTTATTGGAATAATGAATTGTGCATTAATGTAAACCAGCTGCTAGAAAAACGCTGACATTGAATACACAGTGTCACTATCGAAGCATGTAACCAGCTTTTGTGTAATCATGCAAGTTAAAACTCATTATTCTGAAATCCATACTGAAAACAACACATGCATATTTATTGTATTTCAAACATTTTATATACAGTATAAGGTGTTAGACGTTGTAACCGGTTGTAATTGTAATGACATTCAATGGCATCCTTTGGAGCTCAACGTCAGGATATTTTACTTTCTAACTTTTAACCCACACACATTAGAGGTTTATCTTCAATTGCAATTTGCAAAGTAATAGAGGAGGGCGAGATTAGTCTAAATACGATAAATTTACAATGCAGCAGCACTAGAAAACGTTTATATAAATTTAGTTCGAACTTCTGATGCCACATGAACCCAGGCGAATAGCATTGAGTATTTTCGATTTTGTTGCTTGCTATATAATAAAGTTGTGACTGCAAGTACGAATTCCTCTACTGTTGATGGAATTGGACGTCAATTGCAATTCACATACTGTGAATCTGTACCCTGTATGGTGACTGGTGATATTAAATTGCAAATCTGGTACAAGATAACCCCAACTTCATCGCAGGCGTGCCAAGCATATAAATATTGATAACCAATCGATAAAAAATAGAGCATTAGGACACTGAAGAGGGATTACTTTAGGAGTAAATCTGTTAGCCGACCCGGTGAAGAATCAGAGTATACGTAAGGGCAGTGCTGGCCACCTAAGAATTCATATAAAGCGAACAATTTATTGGAGTGCCATTACACGAGTCACTACCACCCGAAAGACATTTTACTTACTGATGCAATGAATGTCCTGTTTATGGCAAAGAAACCCCATCCAGTGATGGCTGGTGGGTTGACCGAGACACGAGAAAAGTACAAGCTGTAGTCTATTTTAAACTTGAAAGCAAAAAGGTAAACAATTGAATGTAATATTCAAAATTTACTGGAGATGCAAACTATTAAAAGATGGATAAACTACGGTATTTGCTCCACTCAAAATCGAAATGCACATGCTATGTACACGTACATGCATATCTGAACTCTACTACATGTATATATAAATTAGGCGATAAAGGTAGCATCTCCGAAACACCACAAAAGGTCATAAAATTTCCATGTCTATTGGGAATTGATAAATGGGCATAATCTTACTTCAATCAATTCCATCAATTTTAATTGTGATTTCTGCCTGATGGAGCTGAATGTTTCATACAGAGCATCCTTGGGTCGAATACACTCCAGCGAGAGGCCGACCTAAGAGTAATTCATTGAAAATACGCTCAAACAAGGAAAAATTTGGGTCAAGGAACGTAGTTGCACTTCCAGCTATTTCACTGATCTTAAATAACCACGACAACTATGTATAATGCTAATGCAAAATAGTTTTAGCGCCCAATTTTCACTTGAAAGAACGTTGCTTACATCGCATTGGAATCCAACATTTGTTAGTATTTCTTTGTGCACGCTTTTAACCAAGGCTCTAAAAGTTTAGTGAGCACTATGTTTGTCCAACTTAGCCGCCGCTAGCTCCATCATTACCTGTGAATTCAACGATGCGCAAGTCAGTGAAATGTAGAGAAATCCGACAGCCATGAACCCCATGACCAAGATGGCGGGCACCTTCAGGTCAGAGTTGACTTCTGGGATGGACAGCGACCGTAGCAAGAAGATGAAGGTTAGCATCTGCGCGATGCAAGTGACAAAGATTACCAGGGAGAACATTCGGTTGGAATCGACCACCAGGCTGCAGATACTCTGGTGCATCTTCAAGAGTCTGAAGTGGGCCATCGTTGGATTTGTCTCTAAAACGGTGGACTGACGAAGGCCTCCCTGGGCAAGAATAGCCAAGCTCTTCTCCAGGATGACGAAGACGAAAGTCATCAGCAACACAATATTACAGACGAGGGCAACATTTACAAAGATAAAGCTATCCGCGAGGCAAGCCACTGCAACATGTTGGTGAAGGTTTGGAATTTCCACTATCAGAGACGTGGAAAACTTTTTGCTTTCATCGTAATCTGCAAAACGACTTAAGGCCAAGAAAACCATGATGGAACAGAATAGCGCAAGAATCAGTCCCAGGACACCGAGGAGCAGATAGGCCGAATTTCGAATGCTTTTCAAGAGACTTGCTGCAATGCCGGAATCACAACTGTCCAAGAACTGAGACGTTGACAGAACAATCTTGGACAACAGATGGGATAGGCCAGTCTGTCGGAAATTCAAAATCCAGTAGAAAATGAAGATAACAATGCCGAAGATGACCCATGTGATGTGAATAGTACACAGCTCCACTTTTGGTGAACCAAGGATGATCAGCATGACGTAAGAGAACCTGATGATGGCCATGCCATGCCAGGCCAAGAAAGGTAGTTGGATGAGACAATGCAGAGAGCGTGTAACAGGAAGTGTGCAGATTGTGCTCTTCGGAGTCCCAGATTCCGGATCAAGTGATATGAAGAAACCGAAAAAAGTCAGTGGGAATGTCATCACATTGACACTCCTCACTAGATGACCCAAGCACTCGCCTTTGGAGGAAGCCTTCCATACATGGTGCATCATGGACGTCCAAGCGTAAGTGCTGTGCTGTTCAACAGTCATCCAGGCATTTAGGATATTAATATACGCAGCATAGCGTTTGAGGTCATCTTTAAAGAATTGATCAATTTAGGTCACGTTTGAGGTCAAGCAGCTTTCTATTTGTCATTACTTAGCTACTCATAATACTGTATGTCATGTCCATAATCTCCGGCATAAAGATGAGTGTCGCTCTCTTAATTTACATGTAAATGGGCGAGTTAATTTCGAAATATTCCCAGGTTGAAGAAAACTGGCATGTACATGTACAATAAAGTAAATTTGCGCGTGCTGCTAAGACACGTAGTATTATTGACAAACTCCATTTGCTTATTGAGCACACACATTTACCAAATTATAACAGTTATACACAAAATGAACTGCTATCGCATAATAAGGCCAGCTCATGGATGGATAAAGCCAGTTCCATCAGCTGACATGCTAATTGCAGCGATTTCAACTGGCTTGGTTTGAGACGACTTGAATCAATCCATCCCTTGTAACTCTAAACGGAAAAAGTACAAATGTTGAATTAAGGGTACAAATGTTTTGAAACTATATACACACCCAATGGGTACATATGTTGATTGCACGTGTACCTTTGACATGTGTTTCTAGGGGCACATAAGAGTCTACATTTGCCATTTAATCCCTTTGGGTACATATACGATATATGGGGTGCAAATGTACATTTGTACCCCACAAAAACTGCATTAGTACCTTTACGGTTTACAGTGCATCCCAAATCCCTTTTAAGCTTGCACGTAAACATATTATAATTTGAAATGTGCACGAGAAACTTGGAATGTCTGTTGCTATCATAATCTGCTGTGGTCTGTCATCTCCTTCACGAATAAACCAGCTTTAGCAAGAATGATCTTTTTTGAATAACCATGTACTACATGTACTGTAGTTCATTAATATTCCAGAGATAAATAAGGAAATGCAGCAACATGGTGATATTGATTATTCCATTATCATTTTCATTGTTTTTATCCACTTGTTTAAGCCGTACTTCATTCACGAATCACTCAGTCAAGTGGCCGATGTGTACAGTCGTTTTTTTGTTAGCTTCTCGGTTTTCGGCCTACTTCAATTTGCTTTTTTTTGTTTCCCCCTATTGCTATCTTCTTTAATCTTATATTTGATTTTGATACATTCAATCTATTATCTACAATAATATCGACCCCAACAGCCTTTAATTAGGTTTGACATATCAAATATACACTTGAATTTGTATCTTTCCAAACCCTTACGTTTACAGATGCAAATATTGACACATTTTCGAAGGTAAGTGTTTCAAGCGACAATTCGCTATACCTTAATATTATATTTTCTTGTTAAACTCGAACCTTGTTCCACATCTTTTGCATTATAAATTCATGGCATTAGCAGCCAGGTAAGCCCCATCAAAGAAGGCGATGAGCCTTCTAAATTTTATCCACAAAAAACATCAATAATATTAATGGGTTTACCAAAATAAGAGGTGAGCTCATGTTAAATTGCAAATTCTAAGCACTTGCACCACAACCATAATAACGCACAGCAAATTACCACACGTAGGAAACTATCAAATTTATATGTGGGATATTTATTTTTTCTAACTATGAAAAATGCACGCGATACTCTATATTTAAATTCCTACGTTATAAATACTTCTTCCAATAATTAGTTTTAATAATTCTTAATTGCTTCCGAAACTGATTTACTTAAATGTTTGCACATTTAGTTTTAAACCGTGAGAAGCAAGTGATTAATGTAAGCAAGTGCAATATATGCATGTTATTTTGTCCTTCACTTCTTGAATTTTAAGTTATTGCGAAGGTTGTCAATGACCTTCTGAATGTCTATAATTTTGAAATCAATAACATCATTACCCAGCAAGGAAAATCACACGGAGTAGTATGATACATTAAAGCAATATTGTCAATTTTTAGAACTCTTGTTCTATTTGTAACATTGAGCAACGCGGTCCCTGTACGAGTACTTTGTTGAAGGTGATATTTCAACATTTTCAACTTTTCATTAGGAAAATGAATGCAAAAAGCATAGTTCAGAATCGGATGCGGTGCATACTGTATCCCGTTACAAATGGGCACAACCCTAAAATTTATTTGCTGTATTTTTCTGCATCCACCAGGCAATCACTGCTGGCTTATGAACCGTTTTGTGTCTACACTTTAAACGGAAAAAGTACAAATGTTGAACCTTAAGGGTAGAAATGTTTTGAAACTATATACACACACCGTATGGTTACATATGTTGATTGCACGTGTACCCTTGACACGTGTTCCCATGTTCATATTGTAATTTGAGGTACAAATATTTAAATCATTTCATCCTTTTGGCTACATATAAGATGGGGTGCAGATGTACACGTGCACCCCACAAAAACTCCAATTGTACCTTTACGGTTTACAGTGTACGCTTCAGCATGGGATAGCAGCGGGTAATACGTGTATATACCGACAACTGCAAAAATGCCTAAACTTTCACATGGGCTCGAAAACAATTTGTTTACAGATATACATGTACACGTGCGCTTTCCCAGAAACCGTATATTATATAAGACTGATGATTGCTACAAATACGTTTAAAACCCGCCTTGGTCCTAATCGCTTTGATACTGCCTATTAATTGAGCTGTAATTATATACCAGCAAAGGGAATATTTTTATGGATTCCTAAGGTTAATTAATGATAACTGCCATATATATAAATTGTTCACCATGTATATTTTCCAGTCTTAGAATGTTGCAGAACATGTCTTTGAAAAAGCTCGACCACCGTGGGACGGCCTTAAAACAGGTCTATTACACCCTTTTCGTTTTTGGCATCGACATAAGAAGCCAAAGCCCCTCCAAAATAGGCACTTTCTTGTACATTTGCTTCAGCACGGTGATGGCGCTCATGGCTTGGGCATCCCCGGCCGTCACCATGGCCTTCACCATACCGGCACTTTTTTCAAAAACCAAACGTATTTCAGAGGAAAGCAGTTCCATCTTGATATGGCTCAACTACACATCCTTCCGGTTACTGTGTGCCTTTTCCTACTTTCGGGTCCTGTCGAACAGAAGCAAATGGCGCCAGCTAGTGAACCTTTTGGAGAAGACCATCTCCTCTGTATGCCCTTACGAGCTACGGAGCAAATGCTACAAGACAATGGTTATTGCTATAATATGCTTTCATTGTTTCGTTATTCTGCTCATCGTTCAATTGGTCACCGAGACAGACTACTCCAACCAAGGACACAACATAACGTTTGCTGCCATTGATGAATTCAAGGAAAAGTACCAGATTGAAGTGATTGGGACCCTGAAGACCTTCCTCGACGTCGCCTTACTCATATTTCTGCCCTTCCAATTATTCGTGGAGTTTCTGTACATGCTTATTTGCCACATCATGACATTTCTGTACACAAACGTGGGCAGCGGAAGTTGCGTGCCTGATAAATCAACCTTGATGAAGGGCCGTCCATTAAACGCGAAGAGGAGGAAACACAAAATCTTGGGAAAATTCGTCAGCTACTTCGACCATATCTTTCACGAATTAATGTTTCTGACTGCCAGCAACTCTGCTTTCGCTCTAATCGTACACCTAAAATCGGTAGAGAACGAAGTACTGACATTAATGGACATCGTGGTTTTTGGGGTACACATCTCGTTCTTTGCCCTCAAGGCATTCGCAGCCGGACGACTTAATAACAAGGTAAACCTGTCTTCCATTATGAACAACAAATGCTTTACACTGCATGTCTAAAAACGTCGATTGCAGGCATGCATGCAAATGAACTTTTTGGATATGTGGGAAATGTTGAGGGGCTGCTCCGCCATAGACACTATGAGAAAGTTTACTTCTCCTAACAGCTCAAGTCGGCAGTAATTGCTTGTGGATGGGCAGTTAAATAAAATATATATGTTTAGTCCAAGCGAGACAATTAAAAACAAAAAGAAATACTGTATATAAAAGATAAATTTCAACAGCTGATACAAGTTTAATGGATATCAATGGTTCCCATTGTGCACACCATTTTTATATTCCAACCCTATATCATGTTAATCTTTTGGCTTTAAGGATATCATACAGCGTTAAACGCCAAATTTCAATGTTGTCACATTGCAAATTATTGATCGAACGTGCACGTTCTTTACCCATGGGTGCAGTTGATATAATCCAATTGTGATAATGCATAAAATCACTGCAACGTTACAGAATGCGCGCGTGATACCATATACCAAATATACATGTATATATATATTTCTCCTACTGTGTACTATGACCAATGCGAGAGGATATCATATTGGTACACAAGGTCATACTCGAACATTGCGTGACGCTATGCTATAGATACATTTTTGTATAATATCATAAATTGCTGAAACAATGTGCCTCTGGATAATGTAAATAATTCGAGAAAATGAAAACACATTTGCAAGTTAACTATGTCGTCAATAAAGGCATCCAGTATACTAATGTTGTACGTAAACTTAACCCATATTTACGAAAAGCAAACGATTTGCTTAATTTCATACATGAAGTAAATTGCTCAGCTTACATAAAACATTATTTTCCTGGATGTCTTTATTACAGTATATCATAACTTGCAAACGTAATGTGAGGTCAGCAGCTGCGCAATGGAAGATATGAAGATGACCAGGGAGAACATCCGGTTGGAATTAACCAACAGGCTGCAGATTCTCTGATGCATCTTCAAGGGACTAATGTGGGCCATCGTTGGATTTGTTTCTGAAATGGTGGTCTGATGAAGGCCTTCCTGTGCAAGATTAAATGTTTTTCAACTACAAAAAATCCTTCACATCTGCTAGCAAACAATATGTTTACTGATATCAGGTATATGCGTTCGCTTTCCCAGAAACTGTATATTATAAAACTGATGATTACTACAAATTACGTCAAAACCCTCCTTGATTGGCCCTAATTGCTTTACGGCTGCTTATTAATTGAGCCGTAATTACATACTAGCTAACGGGACATTTTTATGGATTTTTCCGGTTAATTAATGAGAACTGCCATACATGTATATTTCCATATGTTTCCATATGTTATATATTTTCCAGTTTGAGAATGTTGCAGAACATGTCATTGAAAAAGCTTGACTACCGTGGAACGGCCTTGAAACAGGTTGAATACACCCTTTTCATGTTTGGCATCGACATAGGAAGCCAAGGGTCCACCAAAATAGGCTCTTTCTTGAGCATTTGCTTCAGCACAGTGATGACGCTCATGGCATTTGCATCCCCGGCCATCACCGTGGCCTTCACCTTACCCTCAATTTTATCAAAAACCAAACTTATTTCAGAGGAGAGCGATGGCATTATGATATGGCTCAACTTCACAACCTTCCGGTTTCTGAGCGCCTTTTCGTTCTTCCGTGTCCTGTCGAACAGAAGCAAATGGCGCCAGCTAGTGATCCTTTTGGAGAAGACCATGTCCTCGGTGGGCCCTTACGATCTGCGGACCAAATGCTACAGGACCATGGCCATTTCTATAATATGTTATCATTGTTTGGCTGTTCTGTTCATCGTCCAACTGGTCTCCGAACCAGAATACTCCAACGAAGGACACAACATGACGTTTGCCGCCATTGATGCATTCAAGGATAAGTACCAGATTGAAGTGATTGGGACCCTGAAGACCTTTCTCGACGTCTCCTTATTCATATTTGTAGTCTTCCAATTCTTCGTGGAATTTCTGTACATGCTCATTTGCCACGTCATGACAGTTCTGTACGAAAACGTGGGTAGCGGAAGTTGCGTGCCTGACAAGGCATCCCTTATGAAGGGCCGTCCATTAAATGCGAAGAGGAGAAAACACAAAATCTTGGGAAAATTCGTCAGCTATTTCGACCATATCTTTCACGAGTTATTGTTTCTGACTGCCAGCTACGCTGTTATTAGTTTAATCTTGCATCTCAAATCTATTGAGAAGGTCGAAGTACTTACAATAATGGACATCTTGGTTTTTGTGATACACATCATGAACTTTTCCTTCAAGGCATTCGCAGCCGGACGACTCAATAACAAGGTAAATCTGTCATTCCATTATGAACAAAAATTGCTTTACACCCATGTCGATTTCTGGCAAATCACATTTTTGGACATGTGGGGAAATGAGACCCGGCTCATTCCCCGGAGATTCACGGGGCTGTGGACAATGGACAGTTTGAAAATGTGGACTTCTCCTAACAGATCTTAGACCTCCTGCGATTGCCTGGACAACGGGCAACTAAACCAAAATGTACCTTTTTAGTCTAGGTTAGGTATGTGAGACAATCTGAAACGCCACATACCATGCTCTCCACATGTTAACATTTTATACTCACGAGTGCACCTGATATAATCGAATTGTGATAATGCAAAAAAAAAAAGTACTGCAGTAGAGAATGCACGGGTTATACTGAATAAATTATTGTATTAATCCAATCGTGTACGATAGCCAATGAGTGATGGTGCAATATTCGTGGTGCCTTCGTGGAAAAGTGTTGATTTTGGTACACATACTGCACATGTAGACATACTCGAGCATTGCATGATTCTTTGAATCCAATATTTTTGATATCATTGATATTATAAATAGCTGGAACAGTGTTTTCCTCTGGATGATGTGAGTAATTTCAGAAATTTAAAATGCATTTGCTAGTTTCTGTATACTGTAAAACAATGTTTAATGTAAGCTTAACTCGTATTTTCCGAGAAGCATTGAAAGTATTAATATAAGGAAAACAACAATTCTTATTACGATGCAATCAGTATCAATAAGCATTTACTGTTAATTACCCTAAATTGCCCCATCGAAAATTATTCAGCTATATATACTGTATATATAGGCCTCTATGAGTTCCATTTAATGACCAACCAATTTATCATTGATTAAACAAAGGAGGAACGCGCAGAAACGGTTATAATTAGCATTCGGCCAATATAATTCAGCCTTGTATACTTAAGTATGCTAAATGTCCGGGCTGGGGCGATGCATAATTGGTTTTGACAACGATCTAATGAGCAGGGAGAGGACTTCCCTTAATTAGATTCAAATTAGTGTCAGTATCCAGCATAAAAACAGCGTGCAATGCTACACTGTGAAACAATAAAGATAGTTATACAGAAAAGTGTGACGTCAACTGGTATCACAGAACATGTGACGTATGTTCACAGTGCTGTATAAATTCATAGCCACTGATTGCTGTTAATTATTAGCTGATTGATGGTTCACTCGTAGCACATCATGCAAAAAACTGAGCACTCAATAATTCTCCACATTATTGATTCTGTCAAATTGCTAAATTTTGGGATGTGTTCATGGTCACATGTCAAAATGTACCTCATTTTTCGGCTATATATACTGCTCTGCAGTTTTCGACAAATCAAAATCACAACAGTCTCCAAGTACATGTATTTCGCGTATGGCTTGGACCTCCAAAAGCTTAAAAACGTTCAAAAAAATATGACAAACGAGTCCTGACAATCACCTGCTTGCCATGGCATTACACTCAGAATGTTGGCAGACGTGTGCCCAAATAATGAGCACTGCCATTACCCAGCCAGAGCTTTTCAAGACAGAAGAATTATTGAACAACATGGTTTTGACCTGGTTGCCCCTGACAACGTATCGGATTTTAGTGGATTTACGTACGTTTAAATCACTGACGAATCCGCGAGTGGCGTTAGCTGATGGCGTCTTTGGAATAACACACACAGGCAGCATTTGCAATGATCAACTCTGACGCCAATGCGACAGAAGGTGTAGTTGCCATGGATGTTTTGGCAATAATCAAGCTGCAGATTAAGGCTTTCGATATCCTTCTTCCCAATCAATGGTTTGAATAGGGAATCATTCCACCGTATATGACTTTTCTAAGAATTCACATCGGTGATGTACATGTATAATTACATACGTTTTAAAATTAGAGTTCTATAGACAATTGCAAAATATGTGAGGTACCGCCTAATGTCGTGAGATGGCGCTACTGCAAAACGCCGCTGCTTTAGTTATCCTTTGTCTGGCTCTGTGATACTGCATGTGTTTTGGCTAACGATCTTATAAAATGGAAAACGCGAAGAGAATTTACCCAAATTTAATTTAAAGGATACAAAATTCGGAAATTATGTCATGTATTTGGCTTACAGGGTGTGCCTGCAGGTAGCAGCAATGGTTGAATCGAAAATGGCATCTACACAGGAAAACCCTCAAGATGGCCACTGGTATCATGCGACCAAATCCAATGTTCCTTTGAAATTGCGAACCAAGTATACATGAAATATAAAACTTAAAAGAGTTTTCCTATCGTTTACCAAGACTTAATCCTTACGACTAACAGTTTTTTAATTTATAAAGGTATTTGGCTTAAGACACTTGTTAGCATTCACATACTGCAGTTAATTAAGCCATTTAGCAAGCAATAAATACTCATATTACAACAAAACTAATTCTTGCTTTGTTTTAGATTAAGTCTTCGTTGAAATCGCCAACAAGAAGCCCTAATGACAATGGTCAGTTAGAAGATTATACACAGGTAGATGCTTGATAGTTTTCTTAAATGTTGCATGTACGTGTACACGCATACGCACAATAACTAATTGGACTGGGAGCATTCATTTCTTTGGGATGATTTATTACAGGAACATGAGAAGTACCTGCTTTACCTGAAGGAATTTCGTGCAAGTAACCAAGCTATTA
>JAQFYZ010002028.1:0-19182 GCA_034695085.1 Cylindroiulus punctatus
AACTTTTATCACAGTTGAAGAGCACACAGTGACGCCCAGGACCTTCAACATGGCGTGGGGCACTTAGGAATCCTGTACTAGTCCTTTGGTCAAGGGTAACGTCGTATCCCACGAGTGCGTATCCGTTACCCAAAGCCCCAAGAGGCCTGCCTTGTTCGACAATCCCATTGGCTAGTGTTCGTCCAGGGAGTCTCAAGGGTACGAATCCCTGGATCGAATGGAACCTTAGCTGCCCCTAAAAGAAGATGGGTCTGGGCGTCGAAGACATCATGAACAAGGTATGTGGGGAATTATGCCCATTTCTTAATTATTTATTTTAAATATGTTATCCTTAAAGCATTTTAATAACGGTTCATGTTGGCTCATTAATTGACATTCTTGCGTTACATTGTGTGGAATTCGTGAGTAAAACAGTAGATTTGTGCAGTTATTTTTGCTATTGGATATTTGTTTGGAGCATAGGTTTCACCTTCAACCTTCGTGGCGGTCGGATGACCTAAAATTATGTTGATTTGAAATAATGAAGTAGCTCCGATTTGGTTTAATTCAATCTGGGATTCATTTCATAGAAACTGCGAGACATACAGGGGATGTTCAATCGATCTCAACTAAAAAAATGCATTTGTATATTTATGCGCACCGCATTCTGTCACTTTGACACACGAGGCAGAGCTTACCGATTTGCATTCATAACGGGAATATATATTCTTTGTTTGCCGTCTGTAATTTGTTATTATTGCTGATATCACTCCGATTTATTCGTTGATTGAAAGCACGAGTGAGTAGAGTGTGTAGTCGGTAGACCTATAGTCAACCTCGATGCAATATCGCAAATATGCGAGTGGGTGCTCGCTCGATGCACGTCAGGTTGTCAGGACGTGTTATAGAGCATTCATGACTTCACTTTAGAAAATTACGAGTGCCATGACAGATATTTTGACATTATAATGCCTTTGTTTGCGCTCTATTCACACAAATTGAAGCTACTGTGCAGCAATTCTTTGAGGTGTAATTGCCAGATGTCCAGATATCAATACCATCGAAGTTCATTACGAATACGGTACTTCTGCCTACTAAATTTGCTCAATAGCCTATGCAGTACGTGTACTTTGTACTACGCCACCAGTATAAGAAATGTCCTGGATGGCAACTACTAAAATCTGAAACTCACATGACAACATCGTATATCTTCTCGTGTTTGGAAAGTTGTAATAGGTTGTCGGCATAAACACTAGCTGTGTTTACATTCTAAATCACTAGATGTGAATTAAAACGAACTCTCTTAAAATCTTTCACTTGGTGGTGACTTGTTTCAAAACGCATATTCACAAAAAATCAGCATAGGCATTAAGGTATCTCAAAGTCTGCAGGTATAAACATTGTACATGTATATTAGGGTGTAGTGGATTAGCTACATACATGTACATGTGTTCATCAATGATTGAACCGTTGCATGCGGCAGATGCTATTCAGAAATCGCTTGGAACCATAATATCATGTTTTTGAAACCGTTTTGAAAAGTTTAGTACTGCAATTTGTGCAGGTCATCTCTTGAATATGTGTTTCGAATATCGTAGCTTGCTCGTTTATTACTTTTCATTGATATTATACCGGTCATCTGCGATGGGTGGATTTGCTGAATGATATCGTAGTTGATTAAATTGATTAGTTTCCAAACCCAACGCTGCCATTGGGAAGTTTTTGGAATTATGATGCAGTTCAGCGAATCCACTTGCATGATGGTAACCAATATTACTCTGAAACGTACGCATCCTTGTACATAATATCAGCCCTAATACATGTTTCCGTTCAAATAATTTTGCCATATACTCATGAAAAAAATTGAATTGCAAGTTTTCGAGAAAATTTCTTGGCTGCAGATTTAACCAAGAATATCAAAATGTTCACATGCAAGTTCGCTGATGAATGGATATTTGATGCTGATCAAAGGGGTTGGAAGGCGTTATTACTTGAGGATATTTGGATGAAAACTAGTTTTTAGTTGAGTATATAGACGTGCGAATTCACTCGAAAATAACTTGTTCTCAAATGATCATAAAAAGCTACTGTTTATGATAACCATCCATTGTATTGAATTTATTACGTGCTGAATCGTAACAGTAAGTTAAATGCAGCATGAAAATTTATTCCGCTGACTGTATGTTTTGTCGCAAGTTTTTATTCAGGCAGTGGGTTACAGTTGATTATAACTTACAGCAATACGAGTTGATGCATTGAAGCCTTTTATTACATCGCCAGAATATTAAGCTATATGCCTCTTATTAAGAATAACTTATGCGAGAGAACAAAGGAAAATGTACTAAGATACTTGCAAGAACAATGGAAGTTTCCATTCTTTTTCTCTGTAAGCACATTAAATACTGAATTGTGTAAATAATAAGTAATTAATGATCTCAATATATGGCTGCATAATTTTACGCTTCAGCAAACTGTGACATATTGTCATCCAAATTTGCCAATTTTGTTTTAAAAAAGTGATATATTTTTACTTTGTTTTGAAGAATTAAAATTTGATCCACTTCATGCATTGTAGTGTTGAGCTACATATACATACTCGTATCTTACAGCATAATGCCTCAGTGAAAAACAAGTGTACTAACATCTTTAAAGTATGCAATTATTCCTTTTGGGAAGAGCCGATTTACCCCCGTTTGTTGTAATAACCACTTACGTTTAAATTGTTCATTCTGGAGATTTAAACTTCAATTTTTTCACACGCTGTGCATTCAACATACAAATCGTATTGCAAATACATTGCTAGCGGATGAATCCGTAAGAAAAAGAGAGAGAAAAAAGATGATATTATGCCATATTTTGGAGGGATTCACTTTTGTTCGAAACCAATATGCGGACGCGTTGTTTTGAATTTGTTGGCAAATGCGATAATGTATTTTCCCCATTATAGTTTTAATATGCTATAAGGTTGCAACCATTTCCTTTTCATTCGCACGAATAGGGTATACGTGCTGTGCAACCTGCCAATTGTTATTTTTCATAGGAAGCTCCCATTTATCAAAGTAGCAGGGAGCAAAAAAATAGCGTTGCCTTGCCAAGACGAACCAATGTTTATTGTGTGAATGGGTGGGCCGTACGACTGTCAGCCTTTCTGCCTTGATCACATCGTGGCACACTTTGCAATTTTGAACAAGTGCAATGTACCGCTTTTCGGTTTTTATGTTCAAGCATGCATCTCAGTCGAAATGACTGCAATTGTTTCTAAACGGGCAGCCCTCCCTAACCCCATACATTTTTATTTGAGATTGCTGTTTTGCATGCATCCAACACCTTCAATATACGTTGCTGGAGCTGTTTTAACAATGACTGATGCCTTTGCGCATTGTTTATACCGGTTTCCGTCGCAAACTTTCTAAAGATTTGCGCATTTCGGGAAGCCATCCAAAGCTGATTGGAGAATGCTGGACTCTGTCGTATTTATACATTGTATTTCAACCCAAATTTCTAGCTGTCACAATTCCACCTTAAATTTTTTATGTGCTGGGTTTTCTGCTTTAGTGTTTAACGTGACTTAACCTGTTCCCAACCGCAAGGCAATCACTGCCAGCTTAAGAGCCGTTAGGAGTAGTGTGCTTTCTTATGGTGTATCTGGCAAAGGAACTTCGACTTGTGCCCTCATCTCAGATCAATAACAGAGGATGTTTCAGGGCGTATTCTCCAATTACATCAGAAAAAGTGCATTGTCATTTTGCAAATAGGCTTCCAAACTTACCCTGGCGATTACGATGGAAACTTCACTTTTAATGTGATGTTAAGCAAATGTCAAAACAACATTTACCTTGAGATCATAAGTCCACACTTAACGTTGTTTCGGTTTCCACTATGTAAGCACCGATCTTAGGCGCTACATGAGTTCCCTGACTTTTCCAACACTAAAAAGAAATAATACTGGTCACCCTGATCACTAGTAAAATTAAAAAATATCATATACCCGTATGCTAATGTATTTTTCCTGACTTTTCCCTCACTTTCCCTCCCTCGAGGACTACTATGTACAGATAGAAACAACATGTACAGTGTACGTATATTCAATGTGAGGTACAATTTAAATAAGCGAATATGCCATTTTCTTTTAGAATAATCATTTACATACGTGATTAGTAGCTGTAAATACCATTATAAAGTCGTGATAATGAAGGTAATCCATGCATTCACTTAATATTTATATTTTCTGATATTCAGACCACTGCTTTACTGGCTTTTAATCTTTATTGATGAGAAATGGCTAAACGTGAATGTAAGGTTAACTGACTAGGCTTTTTTATTGCATGAGTACTCGTATTACAGTCGAAACGTCTTTCAATATACGAGCTCGAATGTCATTTTGTCGTATAATTGCATCGAATTGCTCCGTATCATGTTCATTATTAAATTATACGGGGGAATTCTAAACTATTTGACATCGAGCAGTGAACATATAACATATGATAATGAGTAAATAACAATAGGGCAGGTAGTTATGGAAGGTAGTTGTCATATTAAACGCATAGGTTATTTGATATACGTTAGTCCGTGTTTCAATAGTTTCGGGAGTGGGGAGCGTATGAAAAGCCAAAAATGAAAATTCAGCGAACACTCAATTAGAAACCAATAGCGCAAGTTGTTGGATCGCCGACTATTTGCGCTTTAATGAAGCGGCATTTGTATTGATTTTCATAAGCCACTACAGTATGCGTGGTGTTGACTTACATTCTGGAAAAGTGAGCAAATTCAAACTTAAACAAAGGATGTGCATTTTCCTTTCACAGACTCTTGAAGTGGTTTACTACTTCTCTACAATTGCATGGGGTGTTGCCATTTAGTTTTAGAAATCAGATATTTTCTAGGGCTTATTCGAGCGAAGTTCATCAAACTACCGACTTCTGTACATGTCAACAGATGCAATTTATTTCCTTCGATGTTCTTCATATTGTGAAGTCTGCTTAGTGCTCGGCGGTCTTTTCGCGAAACGAAATACAATAGTACCGCACCGCAATTTTCAGTTGTGGAAAATAAGAATTGGCAACGAATTGCCTTCAGAATTTTGATTTTCCAAATACGAGCTTTGTTACATAAAAGCTTGCGTAGATATACAGTGTGCACGTAAATGTTCGTTAATTCCAAGCGGTCCATGGTTTCTATGCTTTATGTTTTTTTGTGACATGATTGTGATCATTCATAATTACATTGTATCAACAATGCGTGCATAGTCTTAAATCTTGCTGAAAGTACGCAATTAGAGCAAGTATCCCTTATATTTAAAACATACATGTACCACGCCCAATAGGTATCAGTCATGGAGGTATGAAACAAAAAAAAGTTGTTGAAAACTTAAAAATATCAAGGAAATCTAATTCAAGATTCGGCCAAACACACTGCGTATCTAGTGATTTTCGGTATTGTTTCAAATCACGTTAGAAACTAGAGCACCTTCTCTAATTTTTTCTTGCAAAGTTGTACGAAGCAGATTGAGGTAAGCCTATCATGCGGTAATTTCATTATGGAATGACTTATTTAAGCTAACCTGGCATAAAAGTGCATTTCAAGGCGTAATATACAAGTACATGCGGGTTTATGTATAATGCACTTCGTATAAAATGGTTCCAAGAATATAATAAGCAAAACTGTAATTTTATGATTCATTTGGGTGTGATTCCAGTGTCAGTGCGTACGTTTTATTCTTTGAAAACGATTAAGTTTGCGTCATGTAATCTTGCTACATGAATATGCGGTATCCGAAATTTCGCTTTTCCAGTTTCTTCGAGCGTAATTATTACTTTCCTGCGAGTAAAAATGTACGTTTGTTTCCCAAGATGCACCAAATTTATGCAGTTTTAGTCCCAAGGCAGGAGATATTCTGTGGTTTCGTTAGTCATGCATTTGGCAAGCTTAACAGAAGCGAGCTATTAACCTCCACTCTTTCACATATAAAGTAGTTTCTTGAAAGCATCTGAAATGTATGCACATGGAAGGAAGACACAGTCCACGGAGTTTTCTTTCATGAAAAAAATTAATCTTGATAAACCTTTATTCCGATGTCATTTCTTATCCCAAAGCAAAAAAGTATGTACACTACGCATCCATGTCTGTAAATTTAATTTCTATTTAAAAGGGATAAACCAGTAATGGAAAGATAAGCATCAGGCACTTTCTGATAAAATTTGGATAGTGCAGTTTGTATATAGGTTTCGTTAGTGTTTCGTACGGTATGTTCTAACGTCAACTGTGTGGTTGTTTTACCTAATGAGCCAGTGATCTCTACTACTCCTTCAATAGAGTTGATACATAAACTTGTTAACCCTGTGTAGAAAATCAGGGGTTATTTAACTGTGTCGCCTTAGATTACATAGGCAGGCTCTCCCTCATAGCTGCGAAGTTGGCAGTGATTGCCTTTCTATTAGGGGCAACTAAATCAAAATTATATTTTTAGGTTGGTTATGCTTATACGAAGCCAGTGATCTCTACTACTCCTTCAATAGAGTTGATACATAAACTTGTGTTAACCCTGTGTAAGAAATCGGTGGTTATTTAACTGTGTCGCCTTAGATTACATAGGCAGGCTCTCCCTCATAGCTCCGAAGTTGGCAGTGATTGCCTTTCTATTAGGGGCAACTAAATCAAAATTATATTTTTAGGTTGGTTATGGTTATACGAAGCCAGTGATCTCTACTACTCCTTCAATAGAGTTGATACATAAACTTGTGTTAACCCTGTGTAAGAAATCGGTGGTTATTTAACTGTGTCGCCTTAGATTACATAGGCTCTCCCACACAGCACCTAAGTTGGCAGTCATTGCCTTTCTATTAGGGGCAACTAAATCAAAATTATATTTAGGGTTGGTTATGGTTATACGAAGTGTCATATTGAAACCATGTTATCATTGAAAGTGTCATAGGTCGATTCTGCACGACAGTGTAATCAGAGTGCTGTGGGTAACCTGCATATCAAAACAAAGCAGCGAAATTATATTGAATGAAGGACTCCAAGGGTGCAATAATGGCATTGGCCGTGTCATCCCATTGCACATTCCACAAAGGAATTAGAAGGGTGGTTAGAGAAAATTCAGAGCGGGTGTTTAAGCATGGCCTTGCAGGGGTAATCATCGCCTAACATTTCGCATTAGTGGTAGCATCGTATTGCATATCACTGATTTTACATGTACAGATGTGTTGCCACTATTTACTATCAAGCCCTCGTATATAAGCAGCACAATGTTGCAACAATGGCCATCAGGGCTTACGATAATGTCTATTTGATATATTATGCACTGAGTTGCATGGAATAACTACTGACGACACGTAGATCCTTTAGAAAATCTGGTACTTGTCCATTAACGGAACTACCTGTTATGTTAGGGTAGGTTAGGTTAGGTTTAGTTAGGTTTTTTGAGCGTTTATACCTACCCTAACCTTACCTAACATAACCTAAACTAACCAAACCTAACCTAACCTAACCCACCCTAACATAATATGTAGTTCCGTTAATGGACAAGTACCGAAAATCTGAGCTTCGATTGGTGATTTCGAATTAACGCAGATGCACACGAGAACTCCTCCCAATAACTTTTCCACGCTGACATTCCTGGCGCAGGACACAGGTGCACTTGTCATGTCGCGCAATGACCATGCTCGAAAAACGCTCTCTAAAATGAAGATTTACGATTGTCTCTTACCTCCTGCAAACGAGATGGAGCACACCAGCAACATCAGTAGCAACATTTTGTCCTCCTGAGCACCGCCTTTGCCACAGGCCGTGCTCCAGATTGCGAGCTCAGTGTAAATTCACCACGGGGTCCTCGCTGGACACCTCCTTGGCTGTAGGGGCCAGACAATGAAACCGACACTGGCGCGACAACAGTAACGGGCGTTGTGGACAACACACATGTACGGAAATCTCGGGGAACAGCAGCACGGTCCTAGGGTGGTCCTAGAGGACGATTCGTGCACACACAGTTCTGCCACAGCGTGCGCAGACACTTCTTCAGGCAACGAGTTTAGGGCTGGGAGCCTAGCTAGTCCGAGGGCCGGATTCCATGGAGCCGTGTCCCGTAAACGGTTATGCCCGCTTGGAGCTGCTGGTCGTTGGGGCAAGGTGCAAGTGCAGGTCTGGCAGCGGTCCTGGAGGGCAGAAAACGTTTGCCATGCAACTGCTGGAGCAGTGCGCTGATCGCGATGGAAGCCAGCAACCACTGGCTGCGACGCTCCCAAGGTCTTTGTGCCGGATCCGATCCGAGCTGCTCTGGCTGGCTAGCGAGCCGCTCCCCGCGTAGCTGGCGTCACGTGATCGGCAATTGCCTCCATGTTTGCGGCCGCCATTACTCCGTCGGCCATTATCATTGACACTTACTGGGTTTGGGTTGGCAGCGGATCCTCCACCACGCGTGTCCACTGGCTGGTCACTCGGTCGCACGGTGGCACTTCCGGCTTCGCAGATGGGGCCCTCCGCCAGGTGGCGCCCACAACGGGCAGTCGCATCTGTCTCGGCAAATATTGATTTCCTCCTGCTTTTCCTCCTTTTCTGGAGCTGGCTGCTCATGGACCGCTGATGCACAGACAGGGGTGTGCAGTGCACGTCACGGAAATCGACCGGTTGTCTCGATATTACACTGTACATGTATCCTGCAACGGCGTAAACTTAATGCGGGAGAGGGCATTGCTTCCTAGGCCTCCGTAGTAGATCCGCTGCCATACTCGAAATCCTCAATGGGCTCCAATTTCGGTTTAAGATATCGCTTGTATTGGCGTGAGGCCCTGCATGGGCTCGTCGCCCCTGGCGGTTTTTCGAACCAGTACCAGAAACGAAAATGTTTTTCCACGCCTGGTGTCATCAACGTGGGCATTGCAGCCCCTCTGGTAACCTGTCCACCAACCAATTAACTGAACTGACCTGTGGAGTCCGACGTATATTGGTGTTGCGCACTACACACGTTGCGGTGTTATCGACCAGGTTTTAATCACTGAAGCCATGCTCGGGCTATTCACGCCTGGTTGCAAGCCAAAAAAAGTACAATTTAAAATCGCCTGAAAATTTGGACCGATTTACCCGGTGTGTGTCTTGCTCAACGAAAATGAATCATAATTAACGAGTTTTGCAATGTATTAGAAATGAATGCCTCAAAACACATTTTGAATAGCCACAGAAGCCTGGAATTTGGATAAGTACTGTATTTCTGTATGCAATTAAAATGCGTTAACGTTGGCTTTCAAGTGGGATGTCAATACAGTTAAAATTGATTTGCAATACCCCTGAACAGTAAAATTATAACCATATTGCCCACCCACTCACTTGCATTGCGCTTTATGTATGCAGAATAATTGGCCTAGCTTCCCAGTTAGCATCTCAGCTACTTGTGTACATACATGTATATAGTATTCTTCAGATGGCCTATGAACGTACAACCATTAGTGTATTGAAGTAAATTATCTCAAATTTCTCAAATTGTCGTGTTAACCTCTAACTTTTAAAAACTATAAATAAATATCGTTTCTTAGTTTGTCCATGCCTTTATTAAACTTGACAGATGGTGATACATGTAAATCATGTTTAATTGGCAATTTGTGGCAAGCATTCTGAACGTCACTGATAATAGCAATTATACAATGTACTGACAAGAGCTAATTTCTATAAAAAGGCTTACTATGGTTAACTTATAAGGTTATTAATGGGAGGTTCTAATTACGAATAATCCCTACAGTTTGAAATTTTGTCTTTTGGTTTGTTAGCAGTATGCATCACAAGTAAGCGGTCAATCTGCGGTTCCTTGATATTTAGGAATTCCAACTTTGTAAACTGGACACGCTTCTGAGTAATATTATCAACTGCATGCTATATTATCAGTTCATTTTCATAAGTTATCGACAGTAGCGCGCAATTTAAAATTAAATGAAGCGAGCTCGTACGTATGCTTCAATAGTACATGTACTCATTCTTGGATAAATAGAACTTTGGTATAGGGGTCGACTATCTGTGGGTCCAGATAGTATGCCGATATGTTTACTATGACCACTACGTGACTTGACTTTCTAGTGAATTCTTTAAACGGCCATTGCATTTTCACCCTAGAGTCTTCAGTGTTAAATTGCCTTAGAATTTAAATTTGATTTCCATATTTTACCATTTTTATTCCACTAGAGTACAGTAGATAGGGAAAGTTGAGAATAGCCACGAACTTGACATAGACGAAAAATTGTTCAGTCAATGCATGCAACCTAGGTTTTCTACTCCGAATTTATCTTTGCATTCGTCAAAGATAGGTCTGCTTAATTAAGCGTACTTAAAATCAAGGAATTAATGTATGAAATTATGACTGACAAATATCTTAATTGAAAATTAATCCTTTCA
This sequence comes from Cylindroiulus punctatus, assembly GCA_034695085.1. Lineage (NCBI taxonomy): Eukaryota > Metazoa > Arthropoda > Diplopoda > Julida > Julidae > Cylindroiulus > Cylindroiulus punctatus. Next base: position 10,357 of record JAQFYZ010002028.1, read on the forward strand.
TCGTATCTAAATGTTTGTAACTATAAGAGTATACAAAAAATTCCCTTCGCTGTAGATAGTATGTCGATAATCAACCTTCCAGATGTCTTTCACAGAACATGGTTTTTATTTGCTAAGTACATGCATCGTGAAATGGTGTTGCTTAAGCATAACATCTTACACTGTACTATTATGTATTTTTTGCGTATGAACTATGCATACTGAACCCAGAAAAAAAAACACGCTTTTTGAGCAAGTGTCAATCATATCCACTCAACTATTTATGAGATGAAGGCTAACCTGTCATATAAATTTATAACGCGGAAATGTGATGTTTTTTTCTCTTCTCTCTGAATTAAAATGAATTTTTTAATCCGCAGTTTACATCAGCTATTTAATGTAGCAGTTTGGTATATAATCTGCTAAGCAATTTTGAATATGCATGAATATGCGTGTTGCGAAAAACACTCCCAACGTGTTTCAATTTGGGAAACGTAATTTAAGAAGAGTCGAAGAGATGATGTAGTGGTGGCGCATTCGGCAGCTTACCACATTCCTTATAAGATTATTTTTTGTATATAAAGTTAATATAAATTGCATTAAAAATTCCATTAAATTTTCGAAGAACATAGTTTTATCGATTTTGATAGCTGTTACAGATTTCCCATTATATCCAATAGGAAAGTTTTATAATAGGATTGGAGCAACAACATGTGTATTGCTGCATACGAAAAATTAAATGAATCCATAGCCTATAGCATTAACGACGCTATATTTACATTTTTCAACAGCCTTTACAGTTCAGCATTTTAGATGCTTTATTAAGGTTGTTCTTTTAGCTTTTTTCGTATATCACAATTGAAATCTTTAGGATAACCTGCATATAAGTTAAATTTACCATGGCGAGCTGTGCTGTGCCCTACCACTATAGGTGGCATAAAATTAAAACAATGGAAAAGTTCAAGGAAATTTTATGAGCCGTGTGTAGGTGTTATACGTTTATGTAAAGCCTATTCTGGAATCGATAATTGACGGTGGGAAATGTCACGATGGCATTTGCAAATGCGAATCTTTATGCAATGAGTGCAATGAGATGCTTGCTGATAAAATTGTATTCATTAATATCTAATTTTACCTAACGTTGAATTCAACGTCATACTTCCAATTATCCTTTTGTTATTTTTTATCACGCTTAGACGTGTGATGGAACGGTAACAGTTTATTCTTCTTATAAGTCACTTACGTATATTCTTTTCTTTCTAAATTACTTAAGAGGCTATGCTGAATAGGAATTGTAGCAAAAAATCACTTTAGATTCAACTATTGGAACTAACGTTATAATATTTGAAACTATGCTCACTTAAGGTGCCATATTTGTCAGTTGCACAATAAGATATTAAATTATTTCCTTTTCGTACGTGGAACATTTTCTCACGGAAAGTATACTTGTAGAAAGTGCGGGTTATTTCAGCTATATAAAAACTTGAATATAAATTATTGCTTGTTAGACATGTCAATGAGTGATACTGTAATATACATTAAATTAATGCAATTATCTTCAGATTTTTTTGAATACGATTAAAATATTAGAGTAAGGCCCTAATGCTTCAGGATTTTCATTAAAACCAGCTTGCTTTGGGAAGATCGACGCTAAAAGCCATTTAATGGTCCAGTGTGATTTGCTCTCACAAAGGCTTTCAGGTTGCTCTTGAGCAATTTCCGTTGGGGCCATATGCCGTGTCTAGCGTTTGGCACAAGTATCATTTTAGTATGGGGAGCCCATAAACGGTCAATTGCTCTTTTAATTGTGCTTAAATTCACACGCGATCTAACAATTAGACGCAAAAGTTCTCTTAAATCGCTTCCGGCATTAACAAAATAACGGTGTTGAAAGTGTTGCTCAAACCACTACCTAAATGCCATTTACAATTAACTGGACATTGAAGCTCAATTCAAAATCATTTGCTTTTCTTGCCATTACCTAGACTTACTGACTGAGCGTATAAATTAGCAGTTTCCTCGTGCCAGTAGATGCTGATCTCTTTACGCCGATTTTATAACGGATGAACAATTGTCGACCCTTCGGATAAAAAATGGAATAATTTTAGGTTTCAATTTTTCCATCTAGACAAACGTTAGATTACAAATTTAGACTTTATAAAACTCTGGACATTGGCTAGTTGGTTAAATAAGATTGTCTCCCCACGAGATTTTGGATGAGAATGGTTTTTTTTTCCAGAAGTTAACCGATAAGTATTTTTCAAATTTATAAATCAAAAAATTGTACCAATTTTCAAGTGACATAAGAAGACTCAGTTGATGCGTTTTTCCTACTTAAAATATTCCTTTAAAGATCTCAACGTCGTCGCAATAAGCCGCAGACGCTTGCTGTCAAAATCAATTTGCTTTTAGTGTGAACAGCTTAGTATACGTTTGATGTGCTCAATCTTCGACTTACAATTTGTCTAGATCTTTTCCTTTACAGTTTGCACTGTAATTTCAAGTTTGTCATGGGATACAGTTGGTGGCCAAATGTGGAACTGTTAATTAAGCAGCATGGTCATGGTAATAGCCTTTGTTGATGATTGTATTAGCACATTACTTGTGCTCATTCGTCTACTTGGAGATTGATATTCATGTGCTGTATAGCGTGAAAAAGTTATTAAAGAAATACTTAGTCGGTTCATATTTGGGGAGAAAAATGATACACAAGTGAAAATTGGTTAGTTATTGGAAACTGCTTTTTTAAATCAGTTTTCTCAGAACTGCCTTTTTTGAAAATAGTTCGTGGTTATCGATCCAAAAGTTAGATTCGCACATCGGTTTTAGTTTTCTCATTAAAAACATGTTGATGATGTATTTAATATCTTAATATATTTCGACTGGAAATCACTCTGAACGCCTAGCTGGTAGATTCATATTACCATGTTATAGGGATTTTATTACCTTTGCCTTCTTTGCCTATTTATTGCTGATCAATGGGACTAGGCTTCGGACAATTTATTTTTCTGTTAGCTGTTTCTGTGTGTCGTTATTGAAGAACAAAACCTAATTCTTAGCTCGCTTCATTTGTTTCGTATGCGCAATGTCCTCTGAAAATGAAGTCAATAATCCTTGTTTGCACGCTACTTGCCCTGGGAGATACAAAGTGAGATTCATCGAGTATTTTATCCCTGATTGACACACTTTCAGTTTTTACCTCCCAGCCGTTCACAATTCCTTCATAAATGGCGTGCTACGGTGCAGACTTATGTCTGCTAACATTCTCGCTGGCGGAGTTTCTGGCTCTATAATAACTATTGAGCGACGCACAAAGATGTGTACCATTGTCTGTTTTTGGGGGATGGAGGCGAGGAAAATAATCAAGAGAGAAAACGAGATTTCCGTTGATTTTTTCCATGCTTCTATGTACGCTGTATGATGTATCCATCAGTTACACGCAGCTGATCCACACTGTACAATGGATGCAAATCATCGATTTTTAACCATGGCGTCTGCTCGCTGTGCAACTTGCTTTATTTCTCCGTATTTCTTGTTTATCTGAAGACTTATTTTCACTCCAAGCGCTCTGTTTTGTGGGTTTTGACCGAGCACGTGGAGATACAGTTGATTGAAACCTCCCCAGAAACCACAATACTATGTAACAGTCATACCAAATTTACTTTAGTAATTTCGGTCAAGTTGGTAAAAATATCTTCCTGTGGCCGCCTTGTGGTCGAGTGGCGCAATTAGGTCGATCACCAGTTTTCGCACTGACCAAAGCTTTCATCGACGTGTTGAACTTTTGGTTGTGTAGATCTTTTTTATCAGGAAATTTTTCCGAATTTCTTCCTGCTTATTCTGCTGCTCTTCGAGCAATACGAACGGCTCAAGCAGGTCATTTCCCAGGGGAAATGACGCATGTTTTGGTGCCACGATAAGTCTGCTGTCCATGGTTGCAAATCCTCTAGTTTTTGTTGCTTCCATTGTTAAATCCCTTCGAACCAAACTTTTTTGCCTAGGATTCTGCCTAAAGGTGGTGGAATGACTTTAGTTGATTTGTATTTCGACGTTATTTTCAATATTATTCACATTCGATAAGTTTGGTTTTAATTGCTTATGTTGAAATCTTAACCTAATCAAAGGTAATCATGTCCTAACCTAATCTTGAATTAACCTAAAAATGTTATTTCTGACTTACAGTAGCTGCCCCTACCGCCAAGCAATCACTGCCAGCTTACTCTATGGAATAATCACAGTTTAAATAAATAGAAATTGGGCAGGAACCTTTCTGGAATGTATTCCAACAAACGTGATTTCCACTGAGTACATGCTACATAGACGATTAAAGTTTAAATAAGTGAATTATGAGGCTTCTTTATTCTTTTTTAGTTTGACATTTAAACTGAACTCGAATAATTTCTTTAGATGTTCAGGTCCTGATCTTGTCTGTCATTAAATATTTCATTATTACGACTTCGAATCCTTCTTTAGCCGGTGGGTCGAGACAAGCTGTCAGCAATTAGGGGTTTATTAAAGGGATAAAAGTACAACATTTCCGCAGATTTCATGAGGAAATCATTAAAAAATATCGCTGTAGACATTGCTTGCTTCTTATAAAATACGGAAACGCTTTCCTAGAAAACCCTTGTTTGCTTCTATATCTAGCAGTCCAACTTACAGTATATAAGTTTAAATCCATGGATTGGTTTCTAAGTCATATTTTTAACCTTATTGCTGGGGTTTCGTTTGATTCTTCAATGCATTCAATTAGTTATTTGTATTGATGGGCTGAACCAAATTTTATATACAACTGTAGGGCGGGGGATGCATTATGGGGGGAATGTTATTACCAATAATTTATAAAGCAAATTTCTTGTAGTCCAATGCATTATGTTGATGTATTGGGTGAACTGCCTGCTGAACTTCATTCTGGCAAACTAGCTCACGCAAACAAAATTGGTTTCAAAGCAACTTACATTCTCTCAGGATAGAAATGTGCGTAATTTGTTTTCAAAATGTATCCACTCGATCCTTAGAGATATCGATGAATACTTGGAAAATGATCATAATGAATTTATTGCTAATCGTTGGCACTAATGCTGTCTATTTGACTGGCAAATGTTATGATAGCATCGATAATATAGGCCATGCTATGGAATAGGAAATTGAGATTTTCATCGAAATTTTTATTAAGTATATAAATGTTTTAACCAACAGCGAAGCAATCCAAACACAATTACAGCAAATTGAGTTATAAACCATGACCAGTTTTTGTCAATTTTGCATATTGATTTAAAATCTGATGAATGAAATTTATAGAATGTCATTGACGGAGTAATGGCCACATCTTTTGATAGCACGAGAGATTTCTCGTTCTGTTTGCGTTACTTTCAGTTAGATGGTTTTACTCGGGCATAATGCCAGATTAATCCCTGGTAGGTTGAGACTGGTTTTGTTTGGCATTTCATAATCAATTGACTTTCCTGCAGATATCTCCGGGATTGGCTTTGGCAACTTTTGCTAAGGGTAGATTAATGATTCCCAATATTTTTTTTTCATATTCATTCAGTTCATGTCTTCACTCAATTCGACCAATGTTTCCAATCTTTTATTAGGTATGAATAAGTGCGTTTAGCCCAGTGTATTTCGGCACCTTTTCTGCCATATTTCTCGCCATATCTCTCGGTCTTGCATAGGGAACAAAGTGCGTGGCAAGCTGAATGGATGGCATCGTGCTTGGGGAACTCTGAATTGAGTCTTCTGTTGGCCATGTACAGTGTACTGTAGGGTTGTAGGAAAAGCTCGCAACGCATTTAAGCAGTTTCGCTCTAATCTTCACTGAAGCGTGCTTTGGGGAGGAGAAGTGCGTTGAGGTTAAACCGCACGGAAGACAAGCTGCTCTTTTCAATCTTATTTCAAACGACAATGCCAAACAAATGGGTGGGGATATATAAATAAATGGATAGACAAGGGCACTGCCAAACGTGTACCTACTTGCGCGGTTTAATCTTCTCCCTGCGTTTTATTATTTTCATCTACATGGGGATGGGAAATGTAGATGGAAATGCTTGAAGATGTAACTCAGATTGAATTCGCTACCTTACGCTGAACTACAGGCATTAAACGCTTACGGCAGGAAGCAAGGGAGAACACTTTGCTTTGGTACAGTTGTAATTGTTAGGGGTGTTCACATTGATGTATTCAAATCAGTGCATATGCCACGTAAAAATTTAATTCAAGAAACATTGTCTAGTAGACAAGAATGACACCTGGACCTTATTCCACAAAAGAGTATTTAAGTACAACTTGCAAACGTATGGACTGGAAAAAAATATGAGCTCAAAATATGGTGTTCCACCAAATATTCAAATAGAAAAACTTGTGAGAATTACCGTAAATAATAAAGTATGAGTGTCGTCATAATAAAACTACTAGTCTATGGTGTAAACAAACACGTTGATTCTGTAGTGTAGCTTGCAAGTATTAACTTGTTAATTGGGTTACGGTATTATGCTCGGTGTGCGTATAGAGTACACGGTTATTGCAAAACCGTGGCATTGCCATAATCGTTATTTATAAGATGCATTGTACGTATGTACTACGAAATGCAATTGACACAAATAGTGCTACCTGAACCATTATCTACCTAACCTTTCAGCTGGTAACTATGCCTCTATCTGAGCACCCCAATTATGAACTTTACGGTGTAAAAAGGGCAGCTAAGGTCTTTTGAGCCAATCAAAAATATCACTGCGTTTTTTGACTGCAGTCGATAAAAAATCCAGCTACGGCAACGCACGTACCTCCTCAAACGACCGCTTTTATGGTAAAAATGCTTGGTCTACGCACGTTTTATCTTCCTTTTATATGATAATGATATATATTGAAGTATAAAAAATTGAATCACTAATGAAATTCTCCACCAATATCTTCATAACTTGCTTGTATACCCTTGCATGTTTCCTGTCTGTTTCTGAACTTGTTTGTTTTTATTTTGGAAGCTATCGTAGGGTGCTTTTCATAAGAGAACTGTAACCGGTCTCAAGTTTTATAAAATCTTTTGTTACGTGTACAAATGCGATTTTTTGAGGTTTTTTTTGAAAGAAACTAGGCCCTTTGGCATGGCAATTTTATGTAATTTTCTTTTTTCATATAATTTTTTTAGGAATTACGTAGGCTACATATTCCCGCCACTGAAACATCTAAACTTGAAAGTAATTTTAAATATGCCTACTAGATAAAACATATAATTCATGTGTACTGTACGTGTCCGTATGGAGTTTTAAAAAAGTGGAGCCCAAGTACACCTTAGGTACTATTTTCAGATCATGCACTACGTGCTAGGAACCACTGTTCACTTCGATGTGTTTTGCCTGCCACCTGCTAAAATATTAAAACAGCACCGAATCTAAATCATTGAATTCGTTCTTGATCATGAGTTCTTTTATGCTCTCTCGCATTGAAATAACGTAGGTATTGCTTTGACTTTCTCAAACCTTATTAGCTGGACTGCGCGTGATATTTCTCGTTCAATTAGTAAATGCATCAATCAGGGGAAATGTACCAGTCCTACTTTAATAATTATTTTGTGCGACTGCAAACCAAAATTGGATTTGCAGCCTCCGAGGCATTGATCAATTTCCTCAAGAGTGCATTTGCATATCGTACTCGTGATAGGATGACTAAAAAGTATCAATTTGTGCTTTTTCCTCTCAGATTTGCCACCGACGTTTATCTAATCTAAGTTTATTCTTATGCTCTGGGAAATCAGCATATTGTCAGGACGATAAGCCACCCAGTGCGCATTTGTGCGTGTGTCAGAAATAGCAGTTTGAGATAAAACGACTGTATACGCTCGCACTCACACATTGATTACGCTGACTATATCATAATTACGAAGAATTTCCTACGCGCATTTCCCATTGGCACATATGGACACTGTACGTAATGACTGTGGCAAGGATCGTCGCAATGGTTATTAGATATAATCCAGAGGCAGCCAGACACTGATGAACCGTTCTCCCATTTGCTTGTTTAGTTATTTTACTGCCCGGATCACATTTATCTTTTATACCTTTTTTGGCGCGCTCCTATGGAAGGAAAAGGACATTTTCTCGAAGCCATCTTCAGTAATATAATGCAGATAAAAGCGTGCTGACAATAAAAGCCAGTTGCTCATCAAGGTGTAGCTCAGGAATAACAATTGAAAAAAAGGGAAGGCTGTTGCTGTTTGCTCATCTGCCTCTAATAGGGGATGCAGCATGATGAAACTAATCACCATTTTGATTTAAATGGAGCCATTGCTAAGCCGAATGGCTGGAATTAATTATTCGTGGGATTATTGAGCGCAATCTAGTCGCTGCTTATTGCTGATTACAAATGAGTTATTGTAGTGGTAAATTAATAATTAAACGCGGGAGGCAGCTACGCTCGTTGTACGTGAATACGGTTTTTCAAATGCGCTAGTTCGGTAAATTAATCAAAATCGTACTAATACTGCCGTATCTTGGTCGAAAAAATCCTGTTGCTATATTGTTTAGTCTCGTTGTTTGATTAAATTCGGAATTTTGCAGTATGCTAGCTTTTATTCGGATACGACATGCTGCAAATGTGCACTACATATTTATTATTATTAATATAGCCTACTAATATTGTCATAGCTGTCTCAACTGATCCTTTTTTTGTATTTAACTTAACCTTAACTAACCTAAAATTGTGTTTTTGTGGTGGTCTACCGATTAGATCTAGTTCAAGATAATTCAGTAATTACAATTAAAATTACTTCTTCGTTGTTGTAGTTTGTTTAGTGGTGTTGAGAAGTTTACAATCCGGTCTTTCTTGTAGATGTGCAGTCAGAGCTTTTTA
>JAQFYZ010002029.1:0-19169 GCA_034695085.1 Cylindroiulus punctatus
TAGCTTATTCATCGTCAGAGAAACTGAGAATTTTAGATAAGAAAGAAATCATTTTGAGCACAAAACATTCGTGTTGTGTTATGGCGAAACTTCAGAATGTTTAATTTGGTAAATACCGCACCCAAAGCAAGTTAAACGAGTTCAAGGTAAATCAAATTACATCGCACGTAATTTCAACTATTGTCTCCATAACTTGTTACTTAAAATGTAGTTCAACATGCCCTATTACAAAGAAGGTCAATTGGAAAAAGTTATAAACATTTAGCTCTTTCCAATTGACCTTCTGTGTAATTGTGTGAAATTATGAATGTAAACAATGATAAATAACTGTAGTCTGCTGGGAAACGCATTCAGATTAACATTCATACATTTGCCTTATCGTGAACAACTTTTTACCAATCACCTATACACCAAATTCAAAGCAGAATTCCGCATAATTAATGTGAATTATTCTGCATACCTTTACGGTGATTTCCAGCTGATTGGCAGCCTAATTTCAGCACAAATACGCACTAAAATATCCTTAGTAATTAGAAAAATCTTTTTCATTTAGAGTGCTGCAGAATCCTAAGGAACACTTTTGCATAAATTTTAATAACAAATTTTTCTGTGTACACAATTTCTTGCACAACATTTTCGTATGGGAGTGCACGTTTTTTCAAACCACACTATTATAAAGTAGCCCATTTACTGGATTGTAATACAAAAAAATTGGGATTGAAGCAAAGTTAAACCATATTAACATATCAGTTCTGTTCTTGTCGTTTTATCCAAACAAGCTAAACTTTAAATGAATGAATGGAGCAGTTTTCTCAAGCATTTAAAATATATGATTATGAAATTTAAATGATTTTCGATAAATGGAAAATAGGCATTAATTACATTGCTTTTGAAAACTGCTTTCACTGGCAGTGAATGCAGCTCCCCCTATCGACGAAATCAATGCATTATTCTGATTGTGCGCACTCACTATGTGCTTTCGGCATTTGCTATAACGATTTCGGATATTCAATGGGTCTAATATGGTAATCCGGACCTAGAACGCCACATTTAAAACCATTCTACTGCCTTAAGTGATCTATTGCTTTCGCATATAAATGCACATTTGGAGAAAATGGTCGCATTGTTTTCTATGGTTTCTGCACTTTTCTCTCTCCTCCACCCCCTCAAAACCCAATCCACGTTCGTGATGGCTGACCTCTCAGTTATAGAAATAGCCGCAATTTCGGATATTGATAGGTCGCCATATGGACTTATCGATTAATACGAAGAAAGGGTCCACACAAGAAGGAAAAAACACGAATATTTGGCTCAGGTGTGAAGGACACACTCACACTGGTTGAGAGGCACAGCGAAAAAAAGAGTTGATGTTAAAGGCTTTTTGTGTATTTTTTGAGTAAAAGTTTTGCCTTTTTTTACAAATACACGTATAGGATGGTCACAGAAAATGGTTAATTAATATGGCATTGCGTAATGACACATGCAAACTTGTGATGACGACAAGGTGAATACTCAATAAAGACATGCAATTCAAAAGACTACGTGCAAATTGTACGTTTGTGAGATAATTAATTAACGATATGTTGTGGACGATTTTTGACCGGTTGTACGTGGCATTTACACCTGTTTCTGCAATTGAACTGGATATGAAGTTTAGTGGTTTCGAATATTCTACTAAATTATTAGTTGCAGCATCTTCAAGAATTAAGATGTTACTCTTTACGACTTTTATTTCATAGACAACACTGCACTGATTGCAAAATGAAAGAAAAACGTTCGCAACTTATAAGACTATGAATGTATACAGTTAACACACGCAGATGATACAATAAAATCTAATTTTTAGTAGTTGCTTCAAAAGGCAGAGTTAAAATATTGTGGACAATTGCAAACCGTTATGGGCGAGACCAATTGAAAACTGGCTAAATATTATATAAATATCAGTTTGAAGTCAATCTGGAATTCACCTTACAATCAGCTTTTGTGCAACCACTTTGCAACCAGTTTTATACACATTAAAAGTAATATTTGCATACAAACTACTTGAAAACTGGCTATATTTGAAATGAACATCAGTTTGCAGTCAACTCTTGTGCAACCTCTTTGCAATCAGTTTTAACAAAATAAGTCATTATTTGCAATAAAACCTGCACTGCATTGCGTGCAATTAACGGGGTAGATTAACGATAGGTAATGTTGAATTTTTCTGTTGAAAAACACATCCAAGACAAATATTTTCACCATAAAGAGTATTTCTACTTGGCAGAATCTCAACTTGCCAGAGTCGCCCCAGAGAAGAAAAGACGTGAGAAGCAGTACATATGGTCTTTGCTCAGTTTTGTTGACACTAAGTATACACTTTGCAAACAGGACAGGCATCTTTTTACATGCGGATGCTTTCTGAAGAAAATCCATACCCACAGGCTGTAAAAGCAGAAATACACCGTCCATGTTTGGAACCTTTTACAGTTTTATGCTAAATAGATAATATGCCATCGCAAGAAACGAAGGAGGCTTTCGTCATATTAATGCAAACCCTGTTTAGGGATTGTCATTCTTACCTCCAAATGTATTTGGGTGCAAATCACGACCAGAATTTGCAATCATGAAATTAGGATCGGTTCGTTAGGCATATCCCACCTGGGGAATTCATTCAAATACATCCGATGCGGGTCCAAAACTCAAAAATGCATACGTAATTCGCAAAGTTGGCCAACCGAAAATGTCGAAAATACTCTCGTATTTCAAAAATAAAAATCGCGCTTGGAGGCATTGCAAAAATAGTGCAAAAACTTTGCAGCCAAGAAACGAATGTAATAAATCAATACTTGTAAAGTTCCTTTAATTATATTTCATTTAGAGATAATTACCTATTTAAAATCATCTCATTCTGAACATTTTTTTAAATACATCATACAGGTATTTCATGAGGAAGGAAACAATGTTGTTCATGTTGTTTTTCATAAATTATAAATTTGCATGTATTGCGTTAGCTTGCCTATAAAAACCATTTTTATTAAGTGTTAGGTCACACTGCCTTAATTACTGTAATTACATGAAATCACACTCGTCCATATGGATTTAATATTTGATATTCAGCAGGTGTTTTTATACATGTAGATAAACAATTACACACTTTGTAGGAACATTTGACGGCATTTGCATATTAATTTCCATAATGGACTGACGCCAAAACCGACACCAAAATTGGATAATTATTCTTAAGCAAACAAGGAAGGTTCTCCTCCACCACCATCATCAAATCACAATGGATTTATCTCAATAATTATCACGAAACCACACACGATACATCATTATATTGATACGAGCTTTAGTATCTCTCGTTATATTCAAAATATTGAAATAAGGCTTCCAGGTGTTGTGACTGACGCCAAAGGGTTGCAGGGATCACAGATTTATGGGGTACGTGGCAAGTAATTGGTAAAATAACATCGTGTCGTTCGGTAAATACGTTCGGAAGCGGAAATTTGTTAAACAGCTTCACCCGGACACGGAAAGCCATTAGCCAAAGCGTCGAGAGCATACTTCAGTAATTTAGCAGCCAGAGAGGGTGCGAAAGTTATGGAAAAGCCACAGGCTAGACATAGATCTCTAGAGTACATGTAAAACTCGATAGTAAGTTCAGTACTTAGCACGTTATGAGAAAAACAACTAAATTTTAACAGCGAGAGTTTGAAGAGCTCGACTTTAGCAAGAAAATAGCAGACCAAGAATATTAGAATTGAGGAACGTTCAGGAATTATGTCATCATTGTTGGCAGGGTTGCCCAAATGATGAGCAATTGCTCAGTCGATAATTTGTTTTAAAACAATTGTAATTGGGACTAAAATTATCATTTTTCATATAATTTTGATAAGAAATTTGGTACTTGTCCATTAACGGAACTACATATTATGTTAGGGAAGGTTAGGGAAGGTTAGGTTAGGTTAGGTTAGGTTAGGTTTGGTTAGGTTAGGTTATGTTAGGTAAGGTTAGGGTAGGTATAAATGCTCAAAAAATCTAACCAAACCTAACCTAACCTACCCTAACATAACAGGTAGTTCCGTTAATGGACAAGTACCAGAAATTTTCCTCAATTTCAATTTTTATGGTATCACGTGAGGGAGGGTATGGGATGGGTTTAAAAAATTTCTGCAGAGAATTTTCTAAGAGTTCAGCAGTGTTATGAAAAGTTAAGGATGTCAAGAGATATTTCTACATTGATGTGCATGTTTGAGACCATTTTGCACACAAGCACAATAAACGCATGCAGAAAAGGTCATGCAAATTCTGCGGAATAGCAGTACAGGGTTTTCTACATGTTTGAGATTTCTGTATCGAAATGTCAACATTTACAAATATAGTGCATGCCGACATTTTGAATTTAGATCCACTTAATTTCAATGGATGTTAAAAAGCAGGTTTATGGAAGATGGCAATAGAAATTTAATTTAAAACATACTTATACAGAATAACAGCTTATGTTCCACCCTGTATAGTATTACGAAAAGATCCTCCTTAAGATCCATCGTATTTTGTACTGGCTTATCCTCGCAATTTCCACTGTCACCTAATTTATCTGCTTCCATATAACCCCATTGTCAAGATAGAATTTAATGAAGATAACCAGACCGAGCACGGTTTCCTTTATAATGAACAGGAATGATTTTTTTCTTATTCAGAAAAATTAAACATTAAAATGAGCTGTTGAGGTCTACGTCTCCTTTGTGCTCCTTCTGCTGAAGTGGCAATTTATAATTTTCCTCGCCGCTAAAAATAAAAAATGGTAATAATTAAGCAAAAAAATTAGCTTTGCTGTTGGTTGCACGTTTGGGCTGTTAATTAATGACTGTCTTTAGTGCAACAAATGAATAATTCGCCGAGAGCAAGTAAGCGAAGAAAATGCGAAAACAAAGCCAGAATGAAGACTGAGGCTAATTCATGCATATTTCCTCAATTTTGCAGGCAAGAGCAAAATAATTAAGAAAAACAATAAACGGTGCTGTTTTTAGACCTCAGCCCCCCAACAGTGCAGCTTTCAGACACGTAATTAATTCAAGATCAACGTCAGAAATTTTCTGAAAAATAATTATGACGAGGGCAATTTTGATGATAATACTAAACGTTGGTAGAAACTGTACATGTAAGTACTTCAAAATTTAAAACAATGTACTTCATTGATAACAACAAATTAAATATTTAACTTAAAAATGTATTCACTATTGGACAATGGAGTATCAAATCTGGCATATCATAATCAAAATCAATATGGCAGCCAAATGTTAGTACGAATGCCATAAACTTAAGGCTTTAATTGTATTTTTTTTTCGAAATTATGAGGTGAGCTTGATACCATGTTAATTCATTTTAGTTAATTCACGAATAACTTACTTTGGTGCTCGTATTTAATTTCAAGATGTGCATACTTTCTTGTACCCAAGTACCAAAATTAATCTATGATAGTCTAGGGCAGATGTTTTCAAACTAACTCCTTCGGAGCCACACTTTGAATAACAACCATTCTACAGGGTGTCCCATAAGTCCATCAACATAGGCAACATTATAAAAATCAAAACTTTCAACATGACCTCATTTCTCCTATGTTTAGACTTACGGGGCACCCTGTATAGCGTAAAATGCATGTAGACGAAACATTCTTGTCATAAATATTTTCTATTCTATTTATGTTCGTATTTAATCAGGTAACTAAACATGTGTGTACTTCCTTATACATGAGTACCAACATTAATCAATGAGAGTAGAGGGCAGAGGTCTTCAAACTTCTAACCCCTACGGTAATTACACGAATAAGAAACCTTGTCATAAATATTTTCGGTTCTATTATACGTGTGTAACTTGAACTCCTGATATTAATTGCAAGTTAATGTTGGGCTAAAGTGGGGCATCCTGTAACACAGAAACAAACAAAGGCCAAGATTTAGTGCATAGCGATTTGCAAGACATTTATCACACAAGTGGGCATAAACTAAGGTAAGACATGATTGTTTGGTCTCCACCCTCAGGTTTGTACTTGGGTGCTGATGCGTTATTCAAGCTTCCAGTGTTGTCAGTCAGCCCGCAATTTATATGTGCAACACAGGCATAAATCCATGCAGAAAGCCAAAACAAAAACTGGGGCCTTCGGTGATAAATGGACATTAGTCCCGCTGAAGACAACGGGCTGGAAATCAATGACTTTAACAAATAAATGACGCAAAAACACATTACACGAACGCATGGATTCCCTCACCCCACAAAGGCTATTACAATAATAGCAACGATAAAAAATACACTGAAGAATGTATCTAATTCTTCCGGCAAAGGGTCGAACTTAGAGATAGATAAAATTAGATAAAACACATTAGGTGAACTACAATTATTTAAATTATTTGGAATTTACTGGGCTAGATTCTTGCTGAAAAATGCACAGTAAATATTTTAAGGCTGAAATAACATTGCAGAGTGAAGATCTTCAATCATAAATTTTCACTTTAATTAAATATATCTGAATATCATGTATGCTTTATTATATTTCCAGCGTTATAAATGATGTGCTAGCAGTCTGATTGCATTATTTTTTTTCTTTTGTATTAATCGTTTTATGCACCCTTAACCTGTGCAGATGGCAAACCATACATACACATACGTACGCATTGTTTGCCATCCTTCAAGGGGCAGACTCAGTTATATTTCTGATCACATTACTTTTTATACCCAGCCAAGAAAATACGAGGCAGATGCTCAATCAATACATACTCAATCAATTTTACCTGATTAGTCAAGTTTAAATTTATATAAGACGTGCCTATTTTGAGGAAGTACTCTAAGAATTTACATTGTCTGTGCCCTATGGTTATCTCAAACAATGTAATATTATAAAGTAATGAAGCTATCTTTAATAATATTTATCAACCATAAACTAAAGCATAAACAAATACATTATATTGGGGTTTAATGCACTTTTGCAAACCCACGTTTTCAATGTTATCAAGAGTGGATATGCATTTCAGTGCATCAGCAATTGTTTTCATTACACTAAAAAAGGTTTGCCATTTCATAATGACAACGTAGAAATTTACAATTAAGTAAGAAAATACGATACAGTACATGTGTAAAACGGGGGAAAAATGTCCTCAATCCAAATTTTTACTTCAAATTTTTGTTGATATGATATCGTTGTAGATATGGATAGACAAGATATTGTGTGGTTCTCATATAATACGTTTTCCATTAATATCACAAAGATGTCATGCCCAATATGACGTTAGGTAAACAATACCCAATACGAATGTTTCAATAATAAGTGGCGCTACCTTCAGTCGAGCCAAAAACAATTTTCCCAGGAAAGTAACAGCATTTTTTGGGGATTAAACCTGGATTAACTCAGCAGCCTAAGGCGCTGGATGGACCCATTTTTCGTTTCATATAAATTCGTGGAAAAGCTCCTGTGTGCATGGACATAAAGCACACGTAATTATGTCTCACATCTTCGTCTAATTTCATTTTCACGATAAAAGGGAGCGCATTAATTCCGTGCAAAGGTAACCCTGCCGCTTTGTTATCTGGTTTTACGACGGTCTAGTACTAATGTACTTAGTACATACGCAGCATGTAAAATGACCATTAGGTTTTTAGGGACACTTACAGTTATTTAATGAGGTCGAGTTAATCTTGTCCTGGGAAAATGTCCTGGCAAATAAATGACCACAAACTCAGCCTCGCAGTCGGCCTCCTCTTCGCAAATGGGATTTTCATTTAGCCGAAACAGTAACGCCATAAGGCACATATTTTTCGTGCATTTTTGGCATAGCAAGAACGTTAATGAAATATTCATTAGTGGATAGAAAAAGTGCGGATATATAGATGTAAAGCGTTAGAATAAGGATGTGCATTAAATTAAATGGAGATAATAAGAAAAATTGCTTTTCTTGCAATTTTTTTTTTTTGCAAAACCGTTGGTTTCAGCATTGCAAGTCAGTAATTGTAATCCAAAAACTAAATTCACCCATGTAGTCAATCATAATTGCACATTTTTTAAGTAAAATTATCATTTCCAAAATATATGCACCTGCCCTGCAATTTAAGAGCAATATTGGATATTTTTTCTGAAAATAATGTGGGCTGTTATGAGGATAATATTAACAGCTGGTAGGCTTTTTAAAAAGTAAACTGTGTTTGTATACCCTGAGGATGTAAAATAAGGCTATAATTGGAGACTGTGAAGAAATGTCATCATAATTATCAAAAGTTGGCGATAACAGTAAATCTATGCAAGTAAGCCATAAGTATAAAACCAAACTTTAGATGTTTCAAATAAATATTGCTTGCATTAAATGGCATTATAGCATTCTAAATGTTTTAAACTTTACTAAATAGCTGACACATTAATGTACTGTTATGCGAGCTTAGCAGTATACATGTACAAGACAATTGACTGAACTTCTACGATTACCAAGTTTCCAAACATTTATTATTTTAATTATGAGAACCGATAATTAATCTATGCATGCCATCAAAATGGAAGAAACCGAAATCAAAATATGGTTGACAAGAACAAACTGAAGAGTTTTCATGGAAAAATATATAAACTATATATGAAATTTCCCAACACATCAAATATTTGTTTGCTTAAATCCACTACAATTTAAACCTTAATTGAAATTGCATTTACGAGTTCAATGCTTAATGCTCTTGACCATCTATCTTTTGAACTTCCCCATATGGTTCAGAAGTTAAAATGTTAACCACGAACTTGAAATTAACAGTACTGAACAATTTCTAAATTCACTATTATTAAAGTTCACAGTTTTGAAAGAATTTCATCGTGCCACCAAATAGAACGAATTCGAATCAAAATAAATAAATGGGTAAAAAATCCATCTAATACCAAAACGTTTCTGTAGGAAAACAATTCTTGTCACTGATGGATGTTTCATTTTTTTCGTCTCTTATTCGGATTTCAGCTCATTTTTCGCGCAGAAATCTTCGACGTGAGTGTGTCCAGAATTACACATTTGAGGCTTCCGGGATTATTGATTGCATCGAAGTACAACATAAGGCTTACAGTGGATTTCCGCCTAGAACTGTATACACACGCACTGACAATATGGGTTTTTTGCTTTCGAATATAATCAGCTCATTGCACTTCCAAAGTATTAATATTGGAAGTTGCTGGGAATTTTTCTATAAAAACAAAGCTACTTTTTTAAACATCAAGCACTTGTGATGGGAAATAAGGCTTATGTTTACATGCACGTGTAGGCTTTCGTTGTGAGATGAGCGAAAATAAATCATAAATGTCTGGAGTTGGTACATATTTCGTTGATAAGAAGACGCTGGAGTCAACTAAAAGCATGAAATGTGGGGCTTACAAACACTTAGTTTTTGTTTAATTGAAACAAAGTGCTTGTAGGATAATCCCCAGTGAAATGAACTAATGCGTTGAAATTGCTGTGTTCTTATGTATAAGCAGCGCAAGTTTGAAAGAACAAGTCCTTATTGATTAGCAGGTTAAAAATAACGCCAACCAAGATTTGAATGAGATAAAAATGAACTCATCTCGAGGTGATCATCTTGCAGTTTTTTGTTTCACTAATAATACGAAGAGAAAAATGCAGAATGAACGTTAAGACCCTGGAAATTTGAGAAATACGGAAAATATTCGGAAAATATAAGCTTACCAAAAATAACGAATCTTATCCCAATTTTGAACGTACTTGTAAAAGAAATCCTTCTGACAAGGTAACTCGAGGATTTCAGTGTTGAGGTGCGTGAAACATACTACCTTGGAATTTGACATAATTACATGTAATTTTAAAAGGTCATGAATTGCGTCTTGAAGGTTTGTCTCACCTATCAAAATAGTCATATTCTTATAAGTAAGTAGTTGATATTTAGCAAAGTATCTCCTAACCAATGCAACTGTTTAATATTCCACATTTTTAAAATAATTAAATTTCTAAATGAATATACTCAGATTTCAAAATGAAGATATAAAAATTTTGAATTTAAAAAAAAAAGAAATTTTGAATTGAATTGGAAATACTGAAATTTTGAATTCCACACTGTGATCCTAAATTGTCGAGTTTAGTATATTTTTATTAAAGCCATGAAATATATATATTCGTTGATTTATGATTATAAGTTCTAGAACACTTTCTATTATTGTAATGCATTTTTTGCTGATTATAAGTGCCAGAGACTTATTGCTGTCTGCATCCTGGGTATCAGCAAATTGAAATGGTATGCAAATTACATGAAAGTCACTTTCGGTCATTGTCGCCGCATTTCTAATGAATGCCAGCACCCACAAGCAAATATAATGCTGGTTTTGAAATGTATTATTTCTCCAAAATTTACATTTTCTCCAGACACTCTCAATTCCTTGGAGTCCGATGATGCTAAGTTTGGCAGAATTCCTCCCTTGTTTTTCTCTTTAGATTACTTTTTCCATCAAGAGTCTTACAAGATTTCCTGCATCTCGGTATTTCCACACTTCTTTAATCTCGTTTCATCAAAATAAGCCTAACCTGGGATTACAGCTCGGCTCCCTAGATTACAAAGTTGAGGACGAATTTTATCACTCCATTTGAACTTTTTTTCAAAGCATGTCGTCTAAGTGAAGTCCGTGGTTGTCCATGGATGTTTTCCCTGCATAGATATGCTCACTGGAAAATGCATCAATGGTGGTCAATACATGAATGTTAAGCTTAACCTTGTATTTTGTGCTCAGTCGATGCATTGGCAAATCCGGAAATTGGATATTCGGACGAGCGAGTCACCACTCCGCTGCAGTTTCATTAAATTATGCACGCAAAATGGATTAATGGTAACCTATTCACGCAGACGTACAAGCCAGTGTCATCGACAGACTAAATTTCATCCGGACAGAAAAACGAAAACTACTCATGCAGTCAGATGCTGGCCAAAATGTGTCAGGGGTCAACAGATCAGGGCTGGTTGACAATGAGGAGGAATTGTATTGTATATCAGCAGTCAACATGCAACTACATGTAGCTGGTCTAGGTTTAGATTTGGTGTTGTTAGCTTAACATATTTTAGTTATAAACCATCAACAGCAATGATGATATCAATATATGCATGCATGAAGAATGTTAACAGAAGTTCATCATAACAGCACATACGTTTATTTAAAACCCACAAACTTTTCAACAAAAGTTCATCATAACAGCACATACGTTTATTTAAAACCCACAAACTTTTCAACAAAAGTTTATTAAAAACCGACAAACTTTTCAACAAAAGTTTATTAAAAACCGACAATTATTTAAAAATCACAATTTTTTTCCAAAAAAGTAAAAGAATGGCATAACAAAGGTGTTTCATTCCTTCATTTCAAGCATTATTTTATAAAGAACATTGGTGGAATATTACCAATTTATACTGGCCTTAAGCTCATTTGGAAACATTTCTGATTGTCCGGTAAATAACAGGACGATAAAAGTTGGAATATTCCTGAGAAGATTCAGATGTTCACAGTTTATTTACCCCAATCGTATCCCAATTATTTACCCTAGAATATCCAAATTTACTATGTGCATTGCATCCAGGCAATGCATACTGTCTTCTAAACACACTGAAAGTATGTGATCACTATACACATATAATGACTGCCATGTAACAAATCTTCCAAACGCCGAATGTTGGCAATCACTACATACATGAGATCCACCCCTGAATGCAGGCAATCACTACATACAATGTAATAAATCCTTTCTAAATCCCCTAAAGGAGGCAATCACTGCAAACACAACTGCCATGTAAAGGATTTCCCTGACCCCTGAATATAGACAATCACTACATGCATAAATGTCATGTACTGACATATAACAGGGCATTTGCTTAAGCTTAATTACTGGTTTATGCGCCAATTCAATCAGTGGTTTAATTCCAACTATTACTAAAATAATCAAAATTACATACGATTAACGGTTTAATTACCTACATTAATACATATTTTTAAAAATTGGACTCAACACCTGTCAATGGCAGGGTGTAAATTCCGTCATACAACAGCATATAAAGTAAATGATTTGAAAAAGTACACACTCATCTTAACGAAAATAGTCAAGCAAAATCTGTGAGAAAAATGACAGTCGCAATTGGCGAATTTGTCATTTTTTCATTATGAAGCCGTCGCCTACTATTCAAATATCTGCAAGATTTTGATTAGATTCAGGCAAAGCTGTCTCGTAGGGACGTCAAATTAAAAAACGCGACACGAATCACGAGGATGGAAACAACTGTTATTATCTACAGGACGAAAAGCACAACACATATTTCGTGACAGAATTAAATTACTGCTTCATTGAGTACAATTGACATGCACAGGAGGAGTCGCAGGAGTTGATTACGGCTTGTGCTAATCAAAAAACTCACGCGAATGTGACAAAAACCATAACAATTGCCAACGAAAATGGCCCAGAAATCGCAATTCAGATAAAAAAAAATTGCCCCGAAAATGTAAATTCGACCTAGTTCCGGTCCAGCACGTTTGTCATATTTGCAAGAGGGTGATAAAGGGGAGTTAATGACCCAGCAGCATCAATGGCAGTATTTCATGTCAGGTGATTAAATTTAAGATATGTCATGGAACTAATGACGCAATGGCGAGCTGTGTAATATGCCATTGTGAAAGCCAAGTGTTTAATTATTTTTTCCCAAATTATTATAGTAATAACCAGCCTTATATTTGAATTATGTGTTATAACCACGAAGCATTTAACACAATAATGTGGTATATTATTCTCAAATGTAAAATCCACATTAAGAAAGGTTTCATGAAAGTCTACCGCAAAGTTCACTGTTTACCTAATGTAATATGCCAATATCTGTAAAAAATAACTAATTTCATTCACTGCGAAAATGATTAAACTAATAGACATGCAGTTATTTGATAATACAGAGCCATGATGATGTATGAGCACACCTGTAAATATGTGGACATGTGCATATGCAGCTGGAACGTAATGCCATGTCCATGTAATCCTGGATATTTCTGATCTAACCATACATGGACTACGTCATATGTCCATTTTTGACCAAATATTTCCTTATTTCACATAGGCAGACTCAATGCATTTACATAGTTCTCTAAACTATTTCAATAATCAAATTTACAACATGAATTGATTATAAATACAGATTAATTTTTAACTTTTTCGTGCATAATATTGTATTCTGAACTCCCAAATTGAACGTTAAAAGTTTAATAAATCAATTAAATGTCATAAAAAAATAAAGCATGTCGTCTTAACTGCATTGAAAACGAGTGTCATTTGCAAGTATTAGCATTTTGAGCATAATTTATATGATCGACTATTCGATGTTGATTTCTGATCTAAGCATACATGGACTACGTCATATGTCCATTTTTGACCAAATATTTCCTTATTTCACATAGGCAGACTCAATGCATTTACATAGTTCTCTAAACTATTTCAATAATCAAATTTACAACATGAATTGATTATAAATACAGATTAATTTTTAACTTTTTCGTGCATAATATTGTATTCTGAACTCCCAAATTGAACGTTAAAAGTTTAATAAATCAATTAAATGTCATAAAAAAATAAAGCATGTCGTCTTAACTGCATTGAAAACGAGTGTCATTTGCAAGTATTAGCATTTTGAGCATAATTTATATGATCAACTATTCGATGTTGATTCGGTCCAATCTCGTTTCAGCCCTTTAACTACGCCCGTAAACATATCGTTAATTAGAGCGATATGAAATATAATAATAATACAGGGCCATTTCCGCGTGCCGTTAACCCGCGAGGAGATCAATAACGAGTTTATTATCTGCAACTATTAATAAAGCTCTGTGGAGCTCGATGAAATGTGCTTTTCGCCAAGAATGCCACTGGAGTTGCAGATTGGATGATGGGAACACTGCTGTTTCTTGTGAATGTATAACATAGGGTCAATCAGCAATGAAACACCATTCGCTCATTGTTTTCCCCTTAGGGATGCCCATAGGGACAGCAGTACATAAAGAAATATTTAGACAAAAAGCTAGGTATTAGGTCTGCAATGCTGCACAGAGATTAATGTGATCAGACATGAGCACATAGGTTGTCGTACATTAGCACCAATTCTATTAAAGTGGACATAACTTGTGTTATTGAGAATTTTAAAAGTTGTAGAGAAAATGCGATAAAATGGACGTTCAAATTTATTATGCCAACAAGGTGGCGAAAGTAAATTGATGTGCAGTTTAAGCATTGTGGAACATTTATGAAATAGTGGGTACAAATCAATCCTTTTCCAACCTATTTTGCAAAAAGTCACATACTTACAGTTATCCTAATGATATTAAACATTTACTTCCATCAATTCCCTTATTCACAGTCACTGAAATGCACGAATTATCCACGAATTATCCACTGTGGATAATTCGTGCATTTCAGTGACTGTGTATAAGGGAATTGATGGAAGTAAATGTTTAAAATAACCAGTCAAGTTGGTGAGTTGGAATAACCCATGATATTAAAATTTTTATATAAATTCGAGTAAGTCATTATCTCTTATAAAGCTTACATACAATTTTGCATACGGTAATTCATTTTCAGAAGCATTTTGACAGAAATGTAGGATCAAATTCATCATTTTGGCTCTATGTGAAAAAAATTAAAAATAATAATTGAATGAGATATTCTTGAAATATTAAATAAAAATGAATTCCATTACAAGAATATCTTGCTATTTTTGAACATTACCTTTCTAAGGGCCAGCTACACCATTGAATGTTTTATATTAGTATAGAAAATCTGCGGTTTACAATAATCACAAATTAATCTAAGGATTAGTAGATTTCTTTTGCACCATTTTACAATAAGGGTTTTTAACCCGAAGTTGGCAACCCTGTAGATAAGGTGGTTGTAGCTAGGAATTATGGGAATATTTCATTGAAAATTAAACCTTATGTTAGCTTAACTTTCTGTGGTCAAGTGACTTTCCTTAGTTACTGTAACTCTAGGTTTATTTTGGGGGTTGGTTAAATTTTGTTGGTGCAGCCTGTTCTAAGTTTACATGTATCTTTTTTCCAGCTACAGACTAGCTTTTGAATCGCTATCTATCGTCAAAAAACGACAAAAACTGTTTTGAATACAATTCTTGTTGTTCATTTTTGGCATCTTTATACTATTTCGGTGTTTTGGGGATAAGGAGAGATGAGCCATAACGAGCAGTTACGGCGCACCTGCCTGGCATGAAAATCCGGCGATAAGGGCGCCACCTGGCGCGAGCCAAACACACATTTTGGCGAGATTGGTATCCGTTTCAAATTACAGATTAAGGGTTTGAATGGAAAATTCACAGGAGGATCAAAAGTGATTCTTAAATTTGGCATGCGGGTGCGAATATGAGGACAAGCTGCACAATCTTTGCGCAATGGAAGGGATTTCAAAACAAAACGGAAGCCGCCATTAACATCTGACAAAACAGCAAAAACGCGATGGGAATTTTAATAAGGGGATCCAGCAAGCACACCGTATTTTATGAAAGTGCAAATTGGGTCCCCGGTAGGAAAACCCGCGGTGGAAGGGCACGCCAAGCGAAATTTTAGTGAAAAATTGTCTGAAAAATTTACCATCTTTTCTCCTGCAAAGTCACAATTTATAACGCGTTTCGGGCAGCCACAGTCCGAAAGTAATAAATGACAGACGCATGGAGAATATCAAGCAACAGGACCCATTTGGTGTAAAGACATTGCTGCCACAGGATGACTCCACTGACCTCTGTGGCCACGTGACAATGTCCGAAAAATGACCAGGATTAAGATGGCAAAAGCCTACACCGCTGGCTTAGCGAACAGCAATAACCTTATCACAGAGCCATAATAAATTCTCCTTGCTTATCCAGATTGAAGCATTTATCTTATAAAACTTTCAAACTTTCAGACCACAGCATAAGTTTCTGAACCGAGCTCTATTTTAAATTTTGAACTTTTGAAAATACACCGCACATATACACCAGCATACATATCATATTTTGTTGACAATTAAGAAACTGTACAGTAAGGAATGATTTGAAAATATTGAATAGAAAATATTCATTTCTTATTTACTCGCATTTGTTAATGACTTGAAAAAGCAAACATCACAGCAATAAATTATGGAAATGTAAAGTGAAACTGAGTCTTTGGAATGTAGTCTAGGGTGCAAGTATTTGAAATTGAAATTATTAAAATAGGAATGAAAAATATAAAAAGGGAAGTGTAGATTCATATTCATATTCATAATCATATTCACGTCATGGAATGTAATTTTTCACAGATGCACGTGTAGTATTGCTACAAGGTGCTCATACCTTTATAATTATTTATTTCCTAAATTTCCAGGTCATTTCATGTAATTTCTTTCCCTGATATTTATTATCGATGAATGCGTCTGCCATGTAGTGAAAGATGATATAAAAATGATGTCAATTACCAGCTAAATATCCAATTTACTAACATAATAAATGAAACCAGAGATTTCTTGAATGGAAAAAAAATATATATTGTAATCCCTTCCTTCTCTGGTTCACGACTTTTTTTTGACAATCTTGCCTTCTTAACAGTTTCCTCTGCTATATAAAGGAAACCCTCCCACCCATTTGAAATTACTGTTCTTAAGTTAATACACTTGCTTTTGTGGAATTTCACTCAATAGCTTTTATAATGTATCATTGGGATCGGTTTAGAAAATATGCTGTACACATTGTACGTATGATAATATATTTGAAAAAAACTAAAAAATGTTCAATAAACTGTGTGATGACTCGGACAAATGCATCTGAAAACGGTAATGCAGTGCAGGTCAAATGCTTGAAAGCTGTAATACGTTGCTAGAGAAAAGAAGGTCAGCCTATAATGGTTCCAAAAGCAATTTTCAAATAACTCATTCGCGAAATATGCAATCTCATCTCCGCGCATGAAAATCTGCTGACAAAAAGTGAAATCAAGATCAAAAATCACGACCTCATTTTTCTATGAAAATAAGCAGAGTCATAACCGTCGTAGATTTTATCCTATATCTGTGCCTAAATGTGAAATATAACACTAAAATCATTGGTCATTCTCATCTCAACAAAAAGTGATAAAAAACAGAAGCACTGTCCATATCCGGAAACGGATGCAGACGATTTTAGTGTAACTTTATTCACTTTTTCATCAAAACTGTAGCAACTTCATCAGATTTCCGACCACAATACAGGGCCACACATAAGTTGTTTATAAATCTCTCCAATTGCTTTTGTCTCATTAGGTGACTGCAACTGAGTAATTACAAAAAAGGCATAATTTCAAACATCAATCTTAAGCACTTTATCCTATTATGTGGCAATTTACAGCCGACAATCTTTACATGTTGGTATTATGCTTGTCCTTCAGGGTGATGGGTAAGTGTTTGATGTTTTAATTTTAATATTTCAAATATAAAATAAATAGATTCAAGCAGTGATTTGCTGTCATTAATAAATCCTAAAATTGCTTTAATTCAAAGACACTGTAACTGTCTTTGAAATATTAATCACTAGCAAACAGCCCTGTGGCCATTGTGCAGCAATTTGTGCTCATTCCATTTCAAATACTTTAATTATAAAAATTTGTTTTAATGAAGTGTCAGGTTTTTAACTTAGGCCTACACGTCCAATGTTTATTATGGTTGTCAGTTTGTTACAAACCTAGAAAAGCGAAAACTGCCCAAACTAAAATTCGTTTCTATTGCAGACCTAATATGATCAAGATAATCCTTAAGTACATATAGCATCACTGCTGTTTTTTTATTGCATACTGGTTATTCCCATTAATCTCCTGCACTGATAAACAGATTTCTGTTCTCGCCCTTATTGTTTTTCCAGTTCAATTAGTGGAGGAAATAGGGCCTGCATTAAGGGCTGTTTCTAGGCATCTTTTAAAAAGCTTAGCTCTAAGAAGCTGGGTTGCCAATAGCAACCGGAAGAGGACTGACTGCCCCACAAAAAGGATCCAAATGACTCTCAAAGGATAAAGCTATTGAATGGTCCCTCTCAGTCTAGCTCGGTAATGAAAAGTTGAGTCAATTCTTCATATTTGGCCGTTAAGATCTTTCGCACCAACGGCTTCGTTCTCACCCAGATGTGACTCGAATAATCCCCTCAATATTATTTAGGTCACCCCAGATTATGCTTTGTTAACAGCGACAACAAAAGGAAATCAGCGGACGTCTTTATTAAATTCATGCCCGCCAACGATAAAACCATGGTGCAAATCCAGAGGCTTTTTACTCGCCTATTTTCAAACATATTAAACCACTTCCCAATCAAACGTCTTTTAATGCCACGCTTTACCTATACCTAACAGTTGAGTTCAACAACTGCAAAATTCAAATAAACTTAAACGCAACATGTACTGTACTCACCAGAAAGTAACCAACTCATGATACGATACTGCAGATGGGTAAAAGTCAAAGAGTCTTACCTAAAACAAGACAAAAATGTCGGTTAGGTTATGCTATAACGACAGCAGGCATAGGCAAATTGAAAGATAAAAGTATGTTTAATATGAAAATACATAGCAAGTTTTGCAAGTATTATTGATAACGTTAAGAGGTTTTCAGAGGTTTTCCTCCTCAAATAGCATTCATCATCAATTTCACATCCTCCACTACTTTACGAGGGTAAAATGTGAAAGTTAGTTGCTAATTTTATATCAAAATGACATCAAAAATGATTGATGAAATGACAAGGGCTCCCCACTCCAAGCATGATAATGGCATAATTCTTGAACGTCCTCAAATATGTGCACCATCAATTCAAATTGACTCTTAAGGAAATTAGTTAATTCATGCAATAGTGCACCTCAATAATATTGATCATTTTCGTAACATGGAGAACACATATTGTAATGCTCGTTATTCAATTTGCCGCCTCTGACTAAATACAGGGTGTGTCAAATGCGAAGCCCATATGCACCAAATGCACCAAGTTCTTTCAAAAAACAATAATTCCCTGTTCTGTTTTGGCACACCCTGTATTGCTACACGTTGGAGACAAATATTGTTACGCTCATTATAATATCTGCCATATCTGACTCACTACAGGGTGTGCCCGGGTGGAAAAATGTAATAGGGCCATGTATGGGATTATATATGTCATATATGCCCATGTATGTGCCATGTATG
>JAQFYZ010002030.1:0-19167 GCA_034695085.1 Cylindroiulus punctatus
TTCCTGATATAACCCATACATGTCCCAGCCATATATGATTCCATACATGGCCCTATTAACTTTTTCCACCCGGGAATGCAGCTTATTTGCAGAATTATGTTCCTTCCATTATAATTTTAGTGCACCACAAGAGAATATATAATATCGAAAAACGCGTAATTGCAACAACAAAAAATGCAATTCAGAACCGCAGCCATATCTGAAGCGCATTGCATGCGATTGTTCGGTTTGCATTTTTTATTTTTTTAATAAAGCAAAAACAATAGCTAGATCTACCTTGATTTAAGCCCCGCGGCAAACCAGATGTCAAAACTTGGCATTTTATATTCTTACACCATTTATTAGCTCCATAATCAAAAAAAATCACCTTATTTTACACGATTTCATACGAAGGAAACAACAATTATCAACTCCCATATTGTATGAAAAAATGCCGATTATAAATAGGCCCTAAGTGCATAGCTAATGGCAATTCATAAAAATGTTTGCTGGAGACAGGAAAAAAATCATATAAACTGTATAAGCATTTCCTCCCTGAATTCAACTTTTCTTCTGATATTTTTGATAATAAAAATATTTGGTATTGTTAATCATAATGTGATCAAGGCGAGTCATTGAACCCACCCTTCGGATTAAATAAACTGTTTTCAAATAAATGTCATTAACAAATAATGGCATAAAAACCAATCAACAACAAATATTTTTGCATGCTAAATGGATATACAATTTTAAACAGCTTTTGTTAATTATACATGTACCAAAAAACGAATAATTGGCTGTCACTAAATAGCTGTAGGTTGGCTGTATACATCCTACCGTTTATAACCTAAGCTGCAAATCACAAATTCCTGAATATGCTAATAAACCAAAATTAAGGACAAGACTCCGCAAGGTAAGCTTGAAATTAATTTACCAGAAAATTTACGGCCGACTCAAAAAACATTAAAAAAGGTTAATGTCACGCATTTCTGTTCATTTAAATATTTTATACATATGCGGACCGGATACAAAACGTCTGCATAGACTACACGTACTGACGATTATAATGAAAAATATATATTTAAACATTTTTGGATTAATAGAATTTCGTATCACATATTCGAAATGTCAAATTGATGACTTTAATTTATGGCGTTTCAGCCTGGCAAAAAAGAGGACAATTTATTAATAAGTTCATATGGCATGGTTGCATAGCAGCTTAAATTTGATAACTTTGCCACTATATTAACTGTTCTTCAAATTTCCAGGCACTTGAGCCAACGTGCAATCGATAAATGAAATTATCTCGAAAACAAACAATATTTTAAAATAGACTAAAATTATCTTAAGAAGTCAAATATTTATGTGATCGTTCATTCATAAATAATGCGTTATTTGGTCGGCAACTGAGAACAACTGCACCTCCATTATCAAAACCTCAAATATCTGAATGTTCTCATTAATCACACTGGATAACATTCGAATTCAAGTTCAATTCAACTTAGAATCCTGTCAGTATACAGATTAGAAAACTCCATGTACATTAGGCTACTCAGCTTTAGGTGGTTACCATCCAACGTGGGTGGAAACCAACATCATTACCAAACTGAACCATTTTGGTAACACTGTTTTTTACCAAATGTAGCAGCTGAACCATTTCAAGTTCATAATTCCATACTAGATAACACCACATCTAGCTTCCTTTATGATATCAATAGCAAATTTTACGGTTTTTAGATTAATGAAGTATCTTTGCCTAAAAAAATGATCATATATGGAAGCGATATCTGACATTTACAAGTTGATTTTTAATTTGGATATCGATAAAATGATATTTTGCTAAAAGTTGAACTTTGCTGATTCCGGGGATACGAATCAGATTTGATACATCATGAATTGGCAGTGATAAGGCAACTGGTGCATGCAAACATTGCCAAGTTAAGACAAATGACAATTTTGATACTTAAGTGAAGGCAACCCGGGTGGAAAAATGTAATAGGACCATGTATGGGATTATATGTCATATATGCCCATATATGGGGTCTTGAATGCCATATATGCGCATGTATGGCCTCATATAAGACCATATATGGGGTTTGAAAAGCCATATAAGTGTATGTATGGCCATGTATAAGACCATATATGGGGTCTGAAATGCCATATAAGACCATTTTTGTGACATACAGTATATGGTCATGAAAAAAATTGTATCAACAAATTGATACATATTTTGAAGAGATTGAAAATGTCCATTGATACTGTTTAATACAGATGTATTTTGTTAATCATAAAATTTTGATGAATGGAAGTATAGTAGGAATGTCATATTATGGTAAAATATTAAAATGAGCATTTCAATAAAATGTAATAAATTTATTGCAGCTTAATTAATTAATGTTTTATATTTTACATATTTATTTCATATTAATTTGGAGGAACGCAATGGTGTCCTCCCGTTAATAATGCTCCGTAGTTAAAATCATGTTCATTGACTTAAAAAATGCCCTTGAAAATAAGTTTATTTCCTCATAGGTCAGTTTAGCAACAACTTCAATCAGTGGACTTACATGGGCGTGTACGTGCCTATATGGCCATATATGACTATGTAGGGTCATATATGGCCATATATGGTCATACATGGCAATACATGTCCAATCTGATATAACCATACATGTCCCAACCATATATGATTCCATACATGTCCCAGCCATATATGGTTCCATACATGGCCCTATTAACTTTTTCCACCCGGGAAAATACCCGTAGATCCAAGATGAGATTTTAAGATCAACCATTATTTTGCAAAATGTGATCTCCCACTACATGTATATGCTGCGAATTCAGTTTTCGAAAAACATGATGCCAACTCGATAAAACAACGGCTTTTTAATTGGTTGCATCCTAATATGGAGGTGCTAATGAAGAAAATTACCCTAAGTCTTCACAGTCTCGTGATAAGAAACATTATTTCAATGAAAAATGCACGTTATCGCCGACCGCCATCTATGGACGCGAAGGCGAAACTTAAAACTCTAGGATAAGCAAACCGATTCCTAAATTTAGTAGTTGAAAAACCCATAACGATCATCCAGCGTCTTACATAACGACAGAAAAACTAGTCCCGATATAGAAAGTTAGTGCAAGACGTTCATTAAGTAACGATTTAGGGCCGCTAACTTCTATTCTGAATTGAACGATAAGAGATAACTAGATTTTTTATTCACAACGAAAAACATCGAAGAGCCAGCCACACCTTGCCAAAAACAAGGTGCATCACCTTTTTCACTTTTTAATCTTCTCAGAGGCTGCAGCTCTTTTGTCTCCCTCCAGTAATTAATATAGCACTTTTCCACTCGTAAAAACAATCGATTTATCAGCGATGTGCCAGCAGTTTTTAGTATCAACCCATTTTTCAATTACGTTGATTCCAGCTTTCCAAATTTGCCCAAAATTAGGCGTTTATTGGGTAACGACGCACCTCAGAATATACCATAAAATTTACTAATTTTCAGTGATCAGATGACACTGAGTATCTATTTTGGATAAACTTTGGTATAGACCCTGCTCTAAATGTGGACAAAAATCATATTTCAACTATACTTGTCCAGTAGTATGCAGGTACAAGATTGAAACCTCTATAATTGTTGTAATTACAGCTTTTTTGTTGATCCTGACCAAGCTTAACCTAGCCTAGTCCATCAGATGACACTATCAATTTTGGATAAACATTGGTATAGACCCTGCTTCAAATGTGGACAAAAATCATATTTAAACTATACTTGTCCAGTTGTATACAGGTACAAGATTGAAACCTCTATAACTATTGTAATTACAGCCTTTTTGTTTATCCTGACCAAACCTAACCTAGACTAGCCCATCAGATGACACTAAGTATCAATTTTGGATAAACTTTGGTATAGACCCTGCTCTAAATGTGGACAAAAATCATATTTCAACTATACTTGTCCAGTAGTATATAGGAGCAAGATTGAAACCTCTATAACTGTTGTAATTACAGCTTTTTTTGTTGATCCTGACCAAGCCTAACCTACCTAGCCCATCTGATGACACTAAGTATCAATTTTGGATAAACATTGGTATAGACCCTGCTCTAAATGTGTACAAAAAATCATATTTCAACTATACTTGTCCAGTAGTATGCAGGTACAAGATTGAAACCTCTATAATTGTTGTAATTACAGCTTTTTTGTTTAACCTGACCAAACCTAACCTAGCCTAGCCCAAAATAGCCAAATAGAGAAATTATGACAGGACTACCCCTAACCACCAGGCAACCACTGCCAGCATGCAAGAGGTTAGGAGAATTAGGCTACTTGTACACTCTGTGTCTGATTTTTTTTAATAAATAAGTCATACGCTTATTTGTTATGTTCGGTCATTTTTGCTGCCAATGTAGATACGGTTCCAATAAGCTGTTTTGGGGTAATGAAGGGGAAAAATGGCAAGGGACGTTGATGCACTTGGCGTCATTTGGAAATGGGTGTGTAGGCACACGACTGGCACGCCTAAATAATGCATGCCCAAATACAAGCCGCAAAAACGCAATCGACTGAGCATGAAAATGGTGAATTTGTTGAAATTCCTCCCCCGATTACATGCTCTTTGAACCACGTAAGCATTATTTTGCAAATCAAGTAACCGTAAAAAATGCCCAATTTGCACAGAAAAGTATGAAAATCAGGATGTTTGATGCTATTGCATGACTTTCGGTCATGGCTGCCTGGCTGCCACCCAGAAAGCCAAGTTATCCGGCCTTTCATTAAATGCATGCAAATGATGCTGATCCCATACTTTGAAACGATTCGATTCACAATACCATTAATTCCTCTCTTGAGTCAACATTTACCCAGAAAATATAAGCGTACGATATTAAGACGGATGTCAGCGGAAAGTGGGGTTAACATTAAGAAAAAATAACAAATACTTTGGAAAAAGTCAAAAGCACTCACGAAAATAAACCTAAAGAAAATTGCAGGTGAAATCACTTGTTTAAAAATTATTGATTCAAAAATTATTGATGTCACAAGTTCTGGCTACCCATATCCAATGAAAATGCATTGTGCAATGTATTTCAATTTGCAAAATGTATTTCAATTAATGAAATATATTTCAAATGCATTTGGAATTGTATACGACAAACTGTATACATGTAATGCAGTTGCAATATATTTTGAAATACTGTATATAGAAATGCCGAGCTATATTTTAATGCATTTCAGCTTTAATTAAGATAAGATTTTAAATTAATTTCACAAAATGGACCTCACTAAGGTAACTCGTCAATGGATTGTGCAGTGAATTTTGTGAGAAAATAATATTTTTACACAAAAGTGGCATAACTGCAGTTTGAATTGAAATGTATAGTGAAATATAATGCGAGATATTTTGAAATGCATATTTCAATATATATTTACACGTGTTTTGCAATATATATTGCAATACATTTAAAAATTTATTTCGAAATACATAATACAATACATATTTTAGTGTCAATCCAAAGGTAATTTCCAATGTATTTGCAACTGCATTTTTTGCTATGCATTTTAAAATGTATTTCTAGGTATGCATTTCAAAGTCAGAATCAGGACTCAGAATGAATAATTCAGGAATTGACTCAGGCTATACGTTTTGCAACAATGCTTTGTAGCAAATGCTTAGATAAACATTTTCTAACAAGGATATTACATGCAGATGCATGTAAATATGAATAACTTTATTATCTACTCACCAGCAAATGTTTTCAGTTTATCACAGTAGTTGCATTAAGATCTGTGGAAAAGCGAAAAAAAAATTGAAATGCTAATTTCATATATCAAAACAGCAACACATGCAATTGACCAGAAAATCAGTGATGTACATGTACTTGAAATGTGGTTTTATAGGTTTACATGTACATGTATGTGTATTTCTAGATATGTTTCATCTAATCTCCCTAATCCAATTAAAAAACACGCAGCTAGCAGTACAATCATAGTGAACCATAATGTATCGTAACTTCATAAAAAAATGGTAGTATTACAATCGTAGCTGGTAATTTTGCAATTACAGTAGAAGCAGCTTTTACTTGTATGACCTAAATTATTGATACATTTTCTTAGATAATGAAACAAAAGTGCGAATAAAAAACTGCCAGGCGACATTTTTGATAAAAACCATACATGCACATATAGCAGATATCCGAAGTCTTATCTCCACTAAAAAAAATTAATTTTTTATGTCACGAAGATAAATGCGATATAAATATTTTAATCCTTTTAGCCAAGCTGAAGAATGAATTTTAAGATTTTCATAAACAGGATTTTAAAGGTTAGTTTTCTTTGGCAGCCTTACAAGTGACAATAAATTCTCAGAAACTCAAACAAAAAATGAGGGCAAGGGCTAACAATGCGTTTGATTCATAAACATTTTGGAGTGCTTATACGTGGCATATTTGTATGAAATGGAAGAGAAATAATCTTTCAATTAACACTTTGTTTCCTCCCAACCCCATAAGTTGAACTTTGGGCTTCGTGTTTAGTTAATATTATCTGCACTTTGCGCTTAGTAGCTGCATTTATAAATGTCAGCACCCTGTTGCTATTTCATAAACATGACGAGTTTTACAATAAAATGATATACTGTATGTAGAGATACTTAATTCACCATGGCAAAGTTAATAGTGAATACAGTGCACATGTAAAATTATTCCACAACACATTAAGACAATAGTACACCAGTTCACAAACAACTGCCTACATGTATATTCCGAATACCAGTAGATTTTTAACAAATGAAATTCACAAAAATCCTGTCATAAGTATCTATAAATAGGATGTCATGGCAAAAAGTTGAATAGGCAAAATGCACATTATGTCTGTATTTATCATTTGAAACTATTATTTATTATGGATCATAAAATTTGTCTTTTCAAAAGATTTTTTATTTAAAATCGATTTTAGAGGTCAGAATCAGTTTGGATTAGTATTATCTCGCGAGTTTTTATGATGATCGAGTGATTCTGTCAGGGTTGACCGAATGACATAAACGGTAGAAAATTATCATCATGTCTATCTTCCAATAATTTCAAAGGTTGCACTTTTTCAACATTTTATTTAAAATGCTAGCTGTTGACGATAGGCACGGATAAAGGAGTATCGTTTTTCTGATAAATAACGCCTTTAAATCCAAAATGACAATGCACTGTATTATCACCATCTAGCCACATGCAATGGTTAGATTGATTGCGGCCATCAAACGATAACCCTAGCTGCACATGTAATGTATACCCTTATACCAAATCGGTTTGAGAATTGCAATGTTGTGTCAGAGGACTTGAGATGATACTATGGATGACAAGTGGAAAGATGGCTCTAATCAGAAAAATGTGTCGATTTTGGTTTAGTCATGACAAAGTTACTAAAAGAGCCTATGACTTCACTGTCTATAACACCACTGTTTATATTTTTGTTGTATATTCACATTTAATTGGTGTAATATACAAAAATATTAAATAAATGCACAATTTGCTAAACAAAACACCCCAAAAAAGATAATTATAATACTGAAACAGAAGTTAATCTTTTGATAAACTGCATCTTCTACACCAATTTAAACTAACTGATAATCATGGCGATATATTGCAGGAGGAAGGAAATCAACGCCTGCATATAACCAAGGATTTCTAAGAATGTCCGTTGATTTGTAAATCCAAAAATAATCATTGTTTTTGGCTATATAACTTCCGCTAATATGCAAAAGTGACCAATTATGCATATTTCTAACAACGTTTGCGTAGCATGTCAAAAAGACTTATCAGTATTTCAGTCAATATCACTGACAATTTAACACGAAGAATCTATA
Organism: Cylindroiulus punctatus; assembly: GCA_034695085.1. Classification (NCBI taxonomy): domain Eukaryota; kingdom Metazoa; phylum Arthropoda; class Diplopoda; order Julida; family Julidae; genus Cylindroiulus; species Cylindroiulus punctatus. The sequence continues at coordinate 7,840 of JAQFYZ010002030.1, forward strand.
GCAGCTATAACAATGTATATAGCTCTGTTTAATTTATTTATTACATTGAAGTAGACTTGAAAAAGTTGCTGCATGATTAGATAACGAAACCCCTTTGAAAATTGCACCTTTGACAAAACGTATTGGGAAATTTATTGCTTTAAACACTAACATATTATGGTATACAAAAAAACTGCAGATTGTGAAATTTGCATTTTCTCCAGTTTAAATTCAACTTTTTTTTTTAAATTTCGATGTGCTGCACTAATTCAGTAGGCTATTATGCACTCCGTCATTACGTATTTGTTTTTCATTCATCAGCAACTAGCAGCTGATTCGTATGACTCAAATACAGTATGTTATTGAACTTTGCGGACATTTATGTCGGGTCGAAAATGTGTAATGTTCACGCACTGCGTGAAAATAAGGAAGTTTTCAGAGAAAAAATTTCCAGCATTTGTTATTGTTGACTGCAGTTTTGCCATGTCCTTGTTCCAAAGTAATTATTATAGCATGGACTGGAAAAATTCCTCAATTTCACATTCATCACATATACAGTTAGCATGACATCCATATCCATCCATGCAAGATAAAATTTGACATACATGATATACATGCACTTGTATGAACTTTTATGAACGTTATAAGTAATCATCTATACACGCAGCGTTATTTTAGAAACTATTAGCATGTTAAGCAATTAAGAGAAATGTTTGATATGAGGAAACACTGCTCTTGTCATGTCATGGGTAAATAAAGCTGTCAATGCATCGATACATAATAGTGGTACGTGTCCGAATCTTGTATTTCGTGCCAATTAAAATATAAAGACGAGAATCGGCTGCATGGGGTCGATAAACCAAAAGCATATGATTTCATAATCTCTATAAGTCTATGAAATTCATTCGCCCCAATTATAATTTCTATTATTGCATGCCTATCTGGCAGCTACCAGGCATTTCGATCAAAGTGGCCAATGTCATCATCCTTGTTATATTCTCCGCACCAGGGGATCCAAACAATGGCCACCATTTTGACAACTCACTCATCTCTGGTCACTTTAAAGTGGGAATCAATCGGCATGAAAGGAGATAGAGCGTCCGGAAGGAGTTGAAACACGATTGAATCTCATGTCGCCTGATTTGCATAGTTTAGATAAGCCAACAGAAGTCGAACTAAACAGCAGTTCGAACAAAAAAGCATCAAAATATTGGATGCATTTGTGATTCGCTAAACGCCAATCCCTGTCTGGCATAACAAAGTTCATAATGTCACTGTCTTAGCCAATAGCTGCACTTTCTTGGTACCAAGTTGAAGGCGTCAAGTTGAAGACACTGGAATGTGATTCACATGTGACATTGTGTGCATACGAATCGATCATTTGGAGGTGGTCAACTCCAGTTTTTCAAATTTTATAGGAGAAGCAAGAGTGTTCAACTTCTTCTACCCCACATGGAAAAGAAATGTATTTTGAAATGCATAGCTAGAAATACATTTTAAAATGCATAGGAAGAAATGCATTGGAAAATACCTTTGGATTGGCACTAAAATATGTATTGTATTATGCATTTCGAAATAAATTTTTAAATGCATTGCAATATATATTTCAAAACACATGGGTAAATACATTGAAATATGTATTTCAAAATACATCTGTACATATCACAATATATTTCACTATACATTGCAAATCCATCTCAATTCACACTGCAGTTATGCAAATTTTGTGTAAAAATATTATTTTTACACAAAAATTCACTGCACAATCCATTATTGACGAGTTACCTTAGTGAGGTCCATTTTGTGAAACGAATTTAAAATCTTATCTCAATTATAGCTGAAATGCATTAAAATATAGCTCAGCATTGCTATATATTTCGAAATATATTAAAAATGCATTATACAGTTTAGCGTATACATTTTCAAATGCATTTAAAATATATTTCCTTAATTGAAATACATTAAAAAATGCATTTCAAATACATTTTTCAAATTGAAATACATTGCACAATGCATTTAAAATGCATTTTCTTTGGATATAGGACTCCTGTAAAAACGATAAGATCCTGGCCTTTTAAATGGTATCACACATTATATAAAAATACCTACATAGTCATTTTTTCTCCCACATACAGGTTTTGTTTTGGTTAAAACTTGAATTTGCTTTTAGTTAAATGAAGTAGCATCAAGTTTACAACGAAAACTGGGAAATTTCATCATTTAGAGGAGTTCTTGCTAACTCCTATACATATGGCCACGATGAATTAAATTACTGGCATTCTTTACCATTAAGACCTACAGAACAAATCGTATTCGTTGGGGAAAGTGGACAACTTTTAGTAACATCAATTGAATGAATTTCAATTTAACGCTCATGATCATTACAATCAATTTCACATTTTGCTTAAGTAAGTGCATGTATACGTATCTTCAAATTTCTAAACTAAAGAAACTGTTTGCAGACGAAAAAACATACACAGATCGTCCTCAATTATCATAACGAGCATATAAAACAATGTTTTTGCATAAAAATACTTCCATCCACAGATTTGAAAACCGAAAAACTTTAGAAAAATAATAACAATTCTTGACGCTTGAATCGTTCTTGCCCTCGAATAAAATGAGAATAACGTCTTTGCATCGTTAAAACATCACTTCCTAACACTGAAATTTCAAGTTTATTATCACATTAATGGCCTCACAAATTGTTCGGCCGAATTGTATAAAAGTATCGAACATCGATAGTAAGCGAATAGTAAGAGAGTTTACAAAACTTCAAAAAAGTTGTTTTGGTAAACGGATTTATACTAATTACGATTGAACTAGTCCACGTAACGTTGACCCTTGGGAAAAGGGTTGGATTATTATTTTTTATTCCCAAAAAAAAATTTTTATCAACAATTTTTATGGCATCCAATAACGAACCAGGTGTGGTAACATCAGTGAGAAAACTGCATTTGAAAATGTGGCAATGTGGCTCAGGGTTAATTGGATTTGGCTTTGAGAAAATAAAGGTAGGGAAAAGTTAGCCCAGTATATTGTTTATATGAACCGCATGAGTGTATGGGCGTGTAAGAGTGGGATTCTGCCATAAAATGGCGGACATTTCCACATGAAATACTTAGTCACGCTCATTTGCCACGTTCGCAAAAACAATATTTAATATTTATATAAAACGCCTATCCATTTTTCGATATAAATTAACGACATTATTACCTAGCGGCACGTTTTTAGGGACTTTATCTGTCACATTTTATACAGCAAATGTTAAACTTTCTCAATCAAGCAACCCGATACTGATAATTTTTCTAGAAAAAAGGAAAAAATGATAATATTCGGTATAATAAAAACTTCAGGTCTCCAATAGTTCTTCCAAACTGCTAATAAACTCACATCCATGCGTTCCCCATTTCAACTTTATTTAGACAATCTAGCACTTAACTTCGCATAATTTCACCATATTATCGCATTTTTGTGTGCGAAAATGCCTTTGATTGGCCAGGATATCAGAGAATCCACTCTTTCGTATTTTATTTCAGAATTGGAAATGGACCACGGTAACTTTTGTCATAAAGTTATATTTATGAATAGTTAAGGGGCCTACAAAGGGAGTGTCGCACTTTTTTCAGTAAAATTCTGGCGAATGCACAATGAATTTAAAAAAAATTTCCGCAGTTTTTATTATTAAAATAAGAGGCCCACGCAATAGTTGGACGGAAGGGCGTGCTGATTATGCAGAAATACTTTTAATAAATATATCCTGTTTTCTTTCCTTTCTAATTAACTCTAAACTAAAAAGTACAAAAGAATTTATTAACCCAACAATTGCAACTCTAGCAATAATAAAAATGTTTAAATTACAATAAAATATCAGATTTATAGCTTTCCCATTTCGAAAACCAAATGAATTCACTGCTTCAATATTTATCGATCCAAGCGCCTGATTTGCATAATAATTGCATTACTGAATTTTTGAAAACTACATGCACGTGTATTTGGATTTTTTCCAAAACACAAGGCAAGTAAATCTAATGGATACATGTAGATTTATGGCGAAATAGCAGGATTTAAAATGTACGGTGTCCAAAAAGTCATCATCTTCACCCTTCATTTGCTACATGTGCAAATGTGAAATGGGTGTTAACAATGAATGACACTTATGCCACCCTGTATCAATGTAATGCTATTTTCATTCATCTAATTAGGAAGTGGCGAGTGAAATAATAGAAGAAATTACACAATTTCCTTTCACCATGCAAGCATAATGTACATACATATACTGTGATTTAATACAATGCTATTGAATTGAATAACACCATTCGATATTGAATCAACGAAATAAATTGCAGGCCACGTAGGTGAAGAACAAAGATATTTTTACAATTTTTCACTCTGCATCCATTTTCAGCAACCCCATATTCCCCAAAGGACATCCACTTTTGGGACACCCTATATAACACATTTCATTTGAAATTTAACAAATAGTGCGAAAATTGGGATAAGACTAACAAATGAACATTGTCGCCAAGAAGAAACTTAATAAGTCATATCATTAAGACAACTTTCATGTCATTTTTGCCCTCCATCAATAATTTTTATTTTTAAGTCAATAAATAATATTCAGAGAATTCAGAGAACTGTGCAACACAGAAAGCAGTGGATGCAAATAAACCATTGCATGATTGGATCAATTTTATGATTACTTATTTTTCCAAACCTAAATCAATGTAATGTTTTCCTGTCTTTCTGTTTTATGTGAACATCCTGACCAATGTGACGTTTCGTTTATTGAATTGGCAACTGATTGTCAAGTAATCGATGCCCTTGTTTTCAATTCTATTTGAGAATAACAGTTAGTTAGTAGCGGGCAGTAAAGACCTGTTAAAAAAAGGTTTTTAATATAAAAAATAATTGCTGTCCTCAAATTTACTCTAGACATTCAACGACACAAAATATTAATAGACAGCACAGGGAGCACAGCATCAAAATAATCTGTATCTAATTTATATGAAGATAATTTTTTCAAAAGAAGAATATATGGCGCAAAACTGGTCGTAAAAGGGAACAAATATATTTTTCCAAACATTAGTTTTTAGATCAAAGCTAATAAATATTTCATTTATGACCCATTGTCTTTCATCCTAAATTTTCTTTAACATTTCAAGAATTGATGGCGTAGCAAGGTGTTATAGCCTCAAAGCAATCTCGTACATATACATGTACATGTACTGTAGGTGTAGCTAAAGTTAAAACGCAATGTACATGTGGATCCAAAAATGTGTTGCCAAGCATGTAGGATTGCTATTTTCAACAACATACAGGGTGATCGAAAAGTGACGCAACCCATGGTTAATAAATAACACATGCGTGGCATTGCCATGAGTTGCGTGACTTTTTGATCACCCTGTGGTAAGAAGTGTCTTACATTGCACAGTACACATACATTCATGGAGATGATAAAACAATTCGCGAATAATCTAACCGCAGGTAGTTTGATGTGACTTTCCCAAAATTCACCTTGAAATTTTCTTCTTAAATTAAGTAGTAAAATGCCCCAAGGATGCTTTTAACAGGGAACTAAGAATGCATCATTGCCTAAGGTTCTGCAACCTTGGTATAACCCTCACGAGCCCCTATGTATATTTGGATATAAATTGCAACAAAGTTTCAAAAAGTACTTTACTAGACCGATTATTGGGCCAACAAATCTTACGCGCAGTTTTCATTAATTGGTAATGCCAGAACGAAGGAGAAAATGAGCTTACTAACTCCTGTTAACCCCATCTTAACTGCCTAATTTCCAAATTAGAGAAAAAATTGGCGAAATAACATTGAAAAAGGTCAATTTCAACATTAGCATTTTGCGTTGCCTGAACTCTATAGCTAAAATTGTCCAACAAGGGCCAACCTCCTTATCGTCTAACCAACCTATTATTAATTGAAAACCCTGTAATCATGCAACAAAAGGGTAAATTTGGCAGAAAAAATACAAAGTGTTGTCTATTAATTGGTGATATTAGCATAAAATGCTTAGAAACTTTGCCTGCTCGCACTGCATTATAATACACGTAAACAAAAACTGTAAAATTACATAGATCGAATATCTTTTTTCTTCAAAAATCGCTTTTTTGCTTAACAACACCATAATAATTAGCCAACGATTTAAATTGCATCTGATGTTCAGGATTCATGGTCAGTTTCCACAGTCTGCGAAGGCCATTTGAACGACAAGAGATAAAAAGTATTGTAACTTTCAATAAAATAAGAAAATCGCAAATAAATCACATTTACACGTACATTATAAAAAAAACTTCGTTTTTTCTTATTTCATGCATAGGTTGGAAGTACTGTTAAAACTTCAGTGTATGAACTCATCATAATGTAATATGTTAACCACAGAAATTCAAAGCTTACCATTTCTTTTCGGTTCATCTCCTCGTCACACGTACTATCAGTCATGTCATTGTTATATAAAAATTAAAAAGTGCTAAACATTTGGAATGACTATGCATGTCCTGTATTTTAAAGTGCCACCATTAAAACGGCGTCATTTCACCATCTCTTAATACAAATTGAATGTGGCAAACATAAGCCTACGTTTGAACCAGTCGTAGGCGATTTAATTTTGTGAAAAGTAATCATTTTTTGACTGATTTAGTTACAATAAGGCATATAATAAAAGATTTTGCGCACAGATGAAGGTCATTTTTTACGACTTAAACGCATCTGTACGCCCAATTTCTTAAGACTTCTGTTCAGCATACAAGAAAAAAAAACTGATTTCATGACATTTGTTTGCAAAAGAATTACTACTTCGCCGAATAAATTAGAAAACATGTTTGAAAAATGTGTCCTTCGCACGCAGGAAATTATTAAATATCACATGATTTAATTATCAAACATAAAAGTTATGCAATCTCTATAGGCATGCGCGATTTATGGGTGTGAACATTCGAGAGAGGAGTCTGGTGGGAAACTTGCCCATAAATATAGTGGATTGAAACAGTGTGTTTCATGTAGAAATACTTAAACAACATAAATTTCAGAGCCAATTTAAAAGGGGTGGCTAAAGTTTTCGAAATGGTGTTAAAGTTGGCACAGCAATCTCAACGATGATCGCTTTTCATTCGTTTTTCAATTTTTAAACACTTTTTGCCATTTTTTCCACATTTGGACTAACTGTCACAGTACAAACTTACAGCATATTTGCCTGCATGTGTAGAATAGTAAAAAACATTGCAAGTTTGCCACATTTGGACTAACTGTCACAGTACAAACTTACAGCATATTAAAAACGAAGATAGTAAAAACATTGCAAGAATGGCATTGGATTTCACTTTTAGAAAATCCTATAATGTACACATGTAGCGTAAATACAGTAAGTCGTAGCTTTCAACAGTAATGTTAATAAATGCTGTCTGATTCCCTAAACACGAACACACCATGTGTGTTCACACTTAAAACGTGGCTGCAGTCAAACTGCAGTACAATATGTTGAAGGGCGTGGTTTTCTTTTGTAATGTATAAACTGTACATGTAGCAGTATCTCCCATATGGAAAAGAAATGCATTTTAAAATATATGTAGATTGAGACATAAATGTATTTCATAATGGATTGTAAATGCATTCTAAAATGCATTTATGATAGAGCTTTTTCTGAAAAATACATTTGCAATACATTTTACAATTTGCAATGTATTTCAAAATGCATTTGAAATACATTTCTTTTGCATGTGGGCTGTAAGAATGTGGTGTTATCGAGCTTTAATAATGTACTTAATTGTAGATCAAAACTCAAGGCAAGAGAAGAAACATCGCAGGTTTCATTGGATTCATTTTCAGAATGTTACCATGTATTATCGTTCTTACAGTGGTTAACGATCACATTTTAACAACAATGAATGTGGTGGAAACATTCTTCGTATTCGTTGAAAAATTCACCGAGTAAATGACGCTTATTCAACTAGGATTATTGCATTTATACATAATTAATAAATGGTGGGGAGCTTCTAATAAAGAAACCGAACTTCCAAAACCAAACATTTATATCCGTAAAGGTCAACGGGGCTGAAGCAAATTGGTCAAATTCGACCTCGGAGACTTCATATCACATTTATCCTCAGATCTTTAACTCGTTATTTCCATGAACAGCAACTCGAAACGCACCCGTAGGAGAAAAAAACGAGAATAAAAAATATGAGAGGTCATAAAACAAAAGGTATTTATTCATTTTTTTCTCATTAGCAATTTGCATTCTTCCTCAACTCATCTTCAATCATTTTCATTTTTTTCAGATCCTTGACTTGAAATTTCCATGTCAAGAGCGATAAAAAAATAAGTAAGAGGGATCTATGAACGCTAAGTCGTAAATATACTGATGCAAACAATGAAAATAATTCCTCATGAAGGCATAGAAATTGCAAATCCTGTTACTGATGATGGTTCCGTACTGTCGCTTCTGAAGTCGTCTCAAACTAAACGTGGTCTATTTGGTGGTTTTGATTCAAACTCTTACTGGTTTACCTCTCAAAACACCAACTGACTATTTATTCTTCAAGAAGTGCTTGAAAAATAATGAAAATGCACAAGGTGTCGTCATTCCATTTTGGGATCAAACTTGTTAGATTACCCAGAAGTCCCGGGAGAAGCATGCCAAGTTATCCCATATCCAAATGCATTTGAAATGCATCTTGAAATGTATTTCAATTAATGAAAAATATTTTAAATGCATTTGGAAATGTGGACGCCAAACTGTATAATGCAGTTGTAATATATTTCGAAATATTTAGTAATGCTGAGCTATATTTTAATGCATTTCAGCTTTAATTGAGATAAGATTTTAAATTAATTTCACAAAATGGACCTCGTCAATAATGGATTGTGCAGTAAATTTTGTGTGAAAATAATATTTTTACACACAAGTTGCATAACCGCAGTTTGAATTGAAATGTATTTGCAATGTATAGTGAAATATATCGTGATATGTATTTTAAATACGATATTTCAATATATTTACATGTGTTTTGCAATATATATTGCAATACATTTGAAAATTTATTTCGAAATACATAATACAACACATATTTTAGTGCCAATCCAAAGGTATTTTAAAATGTATTTCTAGGTATGCATTTCAAAAGACATTTAATTTCCAAATGGGTTGGATGGTTTTATCATCAAGCATACATGTAATTCCCAGTAGACATGTATACTTCCCAGTATATTCCCAGGTATTTTCCAATGTATTTCCAAATGCATTTCTTTCTATGCATTTCAAAACGTATTTCTAGGTATGCATTTCAAAATACATTTCTTTTCCATATGGGATGGATGGTTTCATCATGAAACCTAATGCCCAGTAGACATGTATACTGGTCAGTAGGCTATTTTTACTGACCCTATAAAAGCTCGCTCCGTGTTTCTTAGTCGCCCTCATACACCTGACCTGAGGTGATTTTCTCCACCCCACCCTGTCCCTATGTTCCCCCTACCTGTCAATTATGCCCTCCATGCCCCGTGCATTTTTTCCTCAATTGCTTTTAGCTTAATTCATCAGATTGGAATATGAAAATGAGGCAGCAGATTAGCGCCCCAACAACGCCGCCAATAATAGCTGCCATGCTGGACATGACCAGCAATGCCCTTACCCCTGGCCGACCAGATATGGCATTTGTCATTATGACAACCTAAGCACTCTCTAATGAGATCTCATTTGTCTTCCCGAGGTGCCTTCGGGGGCCTTCAACAGCCAAAGCCCTCAAAATTGCTCACCTTTTTTCTGTGCCCATCACAAAATTGAAAATGGAAAGGGAATAAACGTGATCTTTTAACATGCAGACATGTTCATTTCGATGTTACGCTGGCATTTTCACGAGTCCGGATACTGGTCTAGCTGGAAGGGCCATCAATTTGTTGCTTATAATTATAACTTGTCCCAGTCATTAGGTTTTACTCAAATTCGGCATCTTAAAATTCATTAAAACCGTTTTAATAGACAGGTGGCTGGCCATTCATCACTGTTTTGAAATTGAAAACATCAAAAGCCAGAATTCTTAAAGGTGTTTACACCAGCAACAGGCTGCACCAAATTCCATTGTCGATTAAAAACATGTACATCACATACATGTGCATGTTATATTTTGTCCCATCCATGGCACAAATCGGATGTTTGCTCAAACCACGTTAACAACAATCTGTCCATATTTACGTTAACAAATTGAAAATTTGCGATGGTGAGTAGGGCAAGGCGATTGTGAACAATTGATGAAGGTTGTGAACAGTCGTGCATGTAGATGTCAATTTGCACTGCCCTTTATTTACAAATAAAGCTCCACTGGGCAACAATAGGATCATAAATTCGCCACAGGCATCTTTCGGTTCGATTATACACCTTGTACAATACATATCACAATTTACCACTGGAAGTACCAGGATTGTTATATAGAGGATTGTTTTCCATTTTTAAAGATCTTGCACACAATGGACGTATTTTATGTGCAATTTCATGGAGCAATGTGGTCAGGTGTTGGTATTAAATCGTGGCAATTTTAGATGCAACTGGTGATTGGGTGTTGTCTTGTTCTGAAGATGTTGATGATACAACTTCTAATGATGGTCGTAATGGTCATCAGTGGCTATGAAGGTAACAGAGGGTCATCTAGCAAACACACGATTATTGATAAATTTTCATCATTTCATATACAGTAGAACCTGTCTTAACATATACTGTGTAGACTTATAACCTCCATAACCTAATATCAGCGGTCGGTCCTGAGCTCGTTCCCATGCTTGAACTAATAAACCTTTGTAATCCAATATTCAATATGATTTATTGGTCCCACAACTTTTATTTACTAATATGCCACACATAAAAGAAAGCAACGTACAAAATACTGTACTTAAACACGTCGGATGTAATCCTGAATGTCTTTCAAGACCATCTGGCATGTCCGAAGAGTGCCCACACTTGCCTTCATCCACTGCAGCGCCAAGATAGTCATTGTTGTTGTCTGCCTTCTGCACCATCTGCTTTCTGAAGCAGTTTGGCCGACCGCTTGAGTCGTGGACAGTAGCCTGACCGACCCTGACCTTGTGCTCAGCTTCAAGCCATTGGACTAGCTCTTTCTGTGTAAGGACAGGGTGCTTCTGTTTGTGCTCACAAAGGGCAATGCAGACCTTGTCCGACATCGTCGTGTATGAAGTGCCAGGCTGAGGCTTTTGGTTGGCTGGTGTTGTTGTGGTCTCGAGTGTTTTTGCCAGAGGGCACAAAGACAATCGAATGTTCCTGGGGCAAGATCCCATTTCCTGGCATTGGCCACCATCAAGCATTCACCACTACATGTACAGTAA
>JAQFYZ010002031.1:0-19164 GCA_034695085.1 Cylindroiulus punctatus
AATAAAATGTAACATTTTTGCAGATACAGTATATTTTGTGAAAATTTTGATGAACTAAGAATCAATTGCATAACATTCCCATATCCAAAGAAAATGCATTTTAAATACATTGTGCAATGTATTTCAATGTATTTGAAATGCATTTTGAAATGTGTTTCAATTAAGGAAATATATTTTAAATGCATTTGGACATGTATACGCCACACTGTATAATGCATTTGTAATATAGTAATGCTGAGCTATATCTTAATTTGCGTGCAATAAATTAATTTCGCGAAATGGACCTCACTAAGGTAACTAAGGTCTCACTAAGGTAAGCAGTGAATTTTGTGTAAAATACCTTGCGAAAAAATTATATTTTTACACAAAATTTGCATAACTGCAGTGTGAATTGAGATGCAATGTATAGTGAAATATATTGTGATGTGTATTTTGGAAGACATATTTCAATATATTTACATGTGTTTTGCAATACATTTAAAAATTTATTTCGAAATGCATAATACAATAGATATCTTAGTGCAAATGCAAAGGTATTTTCCAATGTATTTTCATATTCCAAATGCATTTCTTGCTACGCATTTTAAAATGTATTTCTAGGTATGCATTTCAAAACACACTTCTTTTCCATATGGGTTTGCTCGTGACAAAATGTAACAAATGCGATATTTTCATGTGACAAAATGTGACAAATGTCCAATCCTTGGATGTGACAAAATGTGACAAATTGTTCCGGACAAATTTCCGGAATTATTCAGGACTATCTCGCAAATGTGTCTAAAAAATGTGCAATTTTTAGACGACTTTTTACACGGCGCTTCGTGGACGGCCCTCGCGCCATGACGGGCCAAACTGCTGCACTGACCCCCCGCTGTTGAAACAGATTTCTGAGTGTTTGGAAAAATATTTTTATTATGTAGATATTCGCCTATTAATGACACGTTGGGGAGATGGATGGTCATGGCATTTGGGCGGCCCGTGGCGCCCCCATGCGGCGACGGCGCTCCGGCCTTTATGGACGCCCCGTCGACCAACGTGCAATGGCTTAATCAAGCCGGTAATTGTCAGAAATTATCTTTTTTAATTTCAATCATTCGGCCTATCGTCGGACGCCATCTACATCTGCCCGAATGCGAAAATATCAATTAAAGATGCATGGAAACAGGAGAGAAAAAAAATTGAGTTATGGTTTGTTCATGTGTTGAAGTTGTTCTGTTATTTTTCTACGTTTGAAAACATCAAAATAGGAATTGTTGATTTTGGTGATTTTGGAAGAAGAGAATCAATGTATGGTTTGTGGAAATTAGAGATAATGAAAACATGTTAAGATGTGATAAAAAAATCCGATGAAAACATGTAACTTGTGATAAAAATCTGATGAAAACATGTAACTTGTGTTAAAAGCTGAAGAATATGAATGACACGAAGTTTACAGAAATGGATTTTTTTTAACTATTGGAATTAAAATGCATACATAATATTGTAAAAATGGAGATTGGAAAATAACACGCATTTTTGATAAATGTAAAACTAACTGCGAAGTACTTGTTGCAAGTAATGTTTGCAGAATATTTTGAAGAAGTATGTAGGAAAATTGAAAAATACCATTTATAGTTTGTAAGAATAGCAGAAAATGTGGTTTGAAAACATAGAAAAAATGAATTGTTGATTTTGCAAGAAAAAAAATGAATGTATGCATGGTTTGGGGAAATCAGAGATAATGAAAAAATGTAAAGATGTGATGAAAAATCTTCTGAAAACATGTAACCTGTGTTCATAAAAGATGAAACACATGAAGTTTACAGAAACGAAATTTTTTTCAAACTTAACTAGTGAAAATGGACTATTGGAATTAAAATACAGTACATAATATTGTAAAAATGGAGATTGGAAAATAACATGCACTTTGATAAATGTAAAACTAGCTGCGAAGTGCTTGTTGCAAGTAATGTTTGCAGAATATTTTGAAGAAATATGTACGAAAATTGAAAAATACCATTTATCGTTTGTGGCAATAGAAAATTTTTTATAAAAAAAAGTGTCTTTCTGAATTGTTGTTGCAAGTAATGTTTTCAGAATTGTTGTTGCATGTAATGTTTTCAGAATATTTGTAAGTACAAATGTAGGAAAATTGAAAGATACCATTTATCGTTTGTGGCAATAGAAGAAATTTTATAAAAATAAAGTGTCTTTCTGAATTGTTGTTGCAAGTAATGTTTTCAGAATTGTTGTTGCATGTAATGTTTTCAGAATATATTTATGTACAAATGTAGGAAAATTGAAAAATGCCATTTATCGTTTGTGCCAATAGTAGAAATAGCAGAAAATTAATCAAAAAGTGTTTCTGAATTCTTTTCACATCAACCTAATTACGTCACATCCGGATAATCGAAGCTACTGTATATTGTTTCTCAAAACTCACCACCTCATTAACATCATTAAATATCGTCCCGTGTTATATTGTTCTCGAATTCGATAATTCGATCGTCCCCCCCACACCCCAACTAATGAAGGGGTTATTAATTACCCCCCTTAACTCCTAATTGATTGGCATCCGTTTTGCTGGCCAACACCCTCTAAACGCCGTCCATTGTTTTCCTCATTACAGCGCGTGCTCGCGTTCGCTTCTGGATTTCAAAATTAATTTGAATTAATAGAATAATTGCACGCGCACCCCCTCCCATTGTGCGCGTCTGTTGCCACAATGGAACGACGGGAGTTGAAAACACCTTCCTAAGAGTCACTCAATTAATGGAACAGAGTAGAACGGAATTCAATTCATTCTACTAAACGATTAAATTAAGTTTAATTCCAAAGGACAGGAAGGGGGACGTGGGAGGGGAGGGGGGAGATGGAATTTTCAAATATGGCCGAAAGGGGGACGTCCTTAAAAAACGGATTTTATAATAATTTAACTGTGGTAGATTGGGGGTGAGATGGTGATACGTGTATTAAAAGAGGGCTGTCCATAAAAAGGGCAAATTGTGCAACATCGTTGAAAATATATGGTTATATATAGTTGGTATGCTTATATATGGTTATATATTAATATATGGAAATATATAGGTACGAGATGAGGGTCAACCATAATGCCAGTGGGTTGAAAGGAGGGTGCGAAGGGTCGTCCATAAACAAGGTTGAGAGGGTGGAGGGAGGGTTATTTTATTCGAAAATTAATTATTGTTACTAAAAATAAGTTTTATTGAAACGAAATCAACTTTAATTGAATAATAATTAATTTAACTGAACAACAATTCAGCTTTATTGAAAAGTAATTAATTTAACTTAAAAATAATTAATTTGAATTGAAAAACAATCTTTTATTTGAACAAGAATAACCTAATTTTAAAAACAATTATTTTATTTGAAAAGGATTGTTGTAGGCTAGGGTCTGTTTGAACAAGAAATATTTTATTCGAAAATTACAATTAATTTAAAAATAGAATTGATGAATTACTGAAAAAGAATTATTTTTTATTTGAACAAGAATGACCTAATATTGAAAACAATTATTGTTTTCTATTTTACCAAGAAATATTTTATTCGAACATTAAATTTAAAAATAGAATTTTTATTGAAAAAGAATTATTTTTAATTTGAACAAGAATTATCTAATATTGAAAACAATTATTTTATTGGAAAAGAATTATTGTAGGCTAGGGTCTATTTGAACAAGAAATATTTTATTCGAAAATTAATTAATTTTAAAATAGAATTAATTTTTCTGAAAATCAATTATTTTTTATTTGAACAAAAATTATCTAATATTGAAAACAATTATTTCATTGGAAAGGAGTTATCGTAGGCTCGGGTCTATTAGACCAAGAAATACTTTAATTGAAAAAAAATATTTTATTTGAAATTTTTTTTTAAACTTTCAAAATATCTGATGATTTTCGAGACACGTAGCAACAGCAGAAACCCCAACCCAAGACTTAGACAGAGGGCGCCCCCAGCGGCAGAGTGCTGCAACACCGTTCCAAGATGTCCCCCGGAGGAAGCTTTCCCAGCAAATGACTTTAATGGCCGCCATTTCGCGGCGCTCCAGAGACGGGCCGTAAAAATGGCGTCGTTTGGCGCCTTTTAGAAGAGATTTCTCGCCGAAATAGGACCGCGGTGGTAAACTTTACTCATTTTTCCCATTTCCGGGAGGCACGTCCTCCGCAATGGCCGCCAGGCGGCAGCCAAACTGCAAAATTCAGCCAAAAAAGCGCCGATTTCCCCCCAAAACACCACTAAGTCTCGCAGATTTTGCGCAAATCGGCCGCCAGGGGGCCGTTGACGATAAAGGAAACTTCGAAAGGACGTATATGCCGTTAAACGAGCGTTACTGTATCGCTGCAAGGACCTCGGGGCCCATTCGAATCACACGAGGGCAAAACAACAGCAAAACTGCCAATAATCACAGTGTGGAGATAGGCGCGTTGCTAAATTCAGCCGCAATGTAGCCACATCTTGCGAATGACGTCATCCAACACAACTGCTGAGTTTAGCAACGATTTCGCTCGATCCGCTAGCTAGCCGCTGAGTTTGGCAACAGGCTGCGTCCAGCAGCTTCGAAGCCAGCCGAGGTCATTCCATTCGATGCGCGTGCAATGGAACGCACGTCCACGAATTCAAAATTTCGAACTCGTGCACGGGCTGGCGTTCCATTTTTCCGAGAATCGAACTTTGCTCGGCGCCATCTTGAAACAGTAAGTCGATCTGATTTTTGTTGAAACATCTTATCAAATCTCGGTCAATTTCAGTGGATCGATAATAGTTGACCGACAAAAGTTGACTGGCGGGAACGTGGTCGAAACCCATGTTCGTAAACACGTAAGTTAATTGCTACCTCGAAATGCTAACGGTTTGAAAAATTGGAACATACATTCTAATCCTTTTACAGCACATACGAAAGTACTGGCAAAGTCATGTATACGTAGTTTATATTTATTATATAATGTATCTTTATATGATAGCTTAATACTGCTCTACTAAATGTACTAAAATAAACTCCATTACCCCAAAATCGTGACCCAAAACTGCGATGGATTTATTTGCCCATACATGTATTTGATTTATTATCATATCATATCATCTACATGTATTTGATTTTATGGTTAGCCGATTTTATTATCATTATTATTATTATCAGTAGTATAACCCATTGCATGGTATTCGCACATCGCTGGTCAATTGTCACCCACAGCCGATATAATTCCGACAAATATTCGCCATATTTGCTCGAAATAAAATTCCGAATGACAATGCATGACCTGCCGTATATCAACCCGCACAACAAATGAAACATCTGCAGTCGACCAATAAATCCTGTTTGCCATTTCATAGAAATTTTGTTAAATTGCACTTTTTTACACATTACTCGAATTTACGAATATTTTTTAAGCTGTTCAATCACTGATATTTTGAACGTATTTAACCAGGTGAAAGTTGTTATCGAGTCTTACGAGGTTGGTTCCAGTGGTGTGAAGATACATTTCTAGTAAGTTGTGCTTTTTTACACTTGGAGAAAGTGTTTGGTTTATTTTAACTATATGTATACAGTAAAGTATTCCTAGGTGGTTCCATCGGAAGGTTAAGTATGGTTTCAATATGTCGTGGCATGTTTTTGACATAAATTGACACATTGAACACCTACTGTACATGCTAAGGTACTCCAATTTTGCATGTCATGTATGATGTCATGTTCACTGAATTGTAATGAAAACAATCAGCCACAGCTTTGGAAATTAAATATAATGCAAAATATTTGTCTGACACAGACCTCGTGATAGGTTATAGCTCCCATTTGCATGAGAAAACACGCATTTTAGCAATTCTGAAATTACCTAATCAATTTTTATAACAGAAATTGATCAGCAATTTTATCAATATCAAAACTGCCAAAAACGAAAGATATGAAGTACACCTCTCCTCAAAATAGTTGCAATGGACGAAAATTGTTAATGACAGATGGAGTTTTTGTATTTTGCAGAAAAACATTTTTCAACTATTTTACCACATTTATCAAAATTGTAAGGTATTTATCATAAACTGAATCGCCAATCACCCCCAATAATGCATTTTAATGGATTTCAATTATTTTCCAAACATGCTGGTAAGTTGCAACTGTTTTCAAAATTGGATTCAAGTAAGTTTTAAAACAATTCAAACAAGAAGGCTCGAAAAGCGAATTATTAATTTCATTTCATTTTCAACATTTCCCTGACATTCCCATTCAGTTTCAAATCCCTTGACCTTCCCAGGTTTCCCAGGTCCAGTGGAAACCCCGAACAATGTGCCATCCTATATCAGCAAAAGTCTGTCATGATTCGTCGCACATTTTCCGGGTTGATTATTACATCTACACGTACAAAGTGTACATCTAGGAAATGGCTGCCATATTGGCAAAGCAAACAACAGTCCACCAGACCACCCCATCCCGATGTTATGAAAGCAATTGAATGAAATGCGCTTATGTTGAAATTCGTTACATTTGTTGCAGTTACATGCATGTCAAAAACCGGCCATCCCACAATGCACCTGGCGTCAATTGTTGCTCATCAGAAAATTAACCCGCATTGAGACCACGACATTGTCACTTCAGCTGACGCCGATGACATCTACAGAACCAACACATTTGCTAATTGGACGTTTGTGCACCACCGTTGGCAAACACCGCAGCAACAAAGTGCTCATCAGTCAGTTATCTGTTACATCTGTTGTGTCTGTTGCATCAGTGGTCATTGTCAAACTTGCCACTGTGACATTTGATGACGTTTGCAACACATGTTTTAGGCTGCAAACTGGCATTTGCAACTTCTGCAACACTCACTCTGTGACTGATACATCAGTGGCCATTGTTGATGTGACCCTGAGACGTTGCAAGACCTCCAACAAGAAGTGCTTCTGAAGCATCCCAAGGAATTTGACCATCAGCAGTGAGACATGAAGCCCGAGGCTGTGGCCATCAAGGAGAATCGATCCGGATGCTTGAATCGATTGAGAAACATGACTTTCAACCACAAGAGGGCCCTTTGCGCCATCGCCGTCTTGGCGGCCACTTGGTTTCTGGTCAACCGCCTGCAGAGTCACGGGTAAAGACGTTGCATCAGCATGCCTGGCATGTCCAGAAACGCCAATGAGGTTATGTGCTCCCTTCTTCGCAGGGTTAGGACCTTCCACGTCCAAGTTCAACTGGACAACGAGCGGAAGACGCAGGCCATCCAACGGCCAAGGTTCCAGGAGATGCACGACAAGTGGATCGTCATCACCACCATAGCACAGCCCACCGAGGACGTCCGGAAACTGGCCCAGATCGAGGGCTGGAAGGTCGTCGTGGTCGGCGATGCCAAGACACCCGCCAACTGGTCGTAAGTACTAGCACGTCGAGGAGGATGACCCTGCAGACAACCCTGTGACATCGCCAACTATTGGTCGTTGTCACCTAAGGGATGTGTCATGCATGGATGCCAGTATGCACAAACTTCAGAAATGCACAAAACCCAAAATGGACAAGAGCAAATGCCCAAAATGTCCAAAAATGTACGAAATCCAGAATGCACAAAACCAAAAATGCACACAATTCAAAATGCCCAAAAATATACGAAATCCAGAATGCACAAAACCCAAAATGGACAAGAGCAAATGCACAAAATGTCCAAAAATGTACGAAATCCAGAATGCACAAAAATATACGAAATCCAGAATGCACAAAACCAAAAATGCACACAATTCAAAATGCCCAAAAATATACGAAATCCAGAATGCACAAAACTCAAAATGGAAGAGATGCATATGTTCAAAATGTCCAAATTTAAAATGTAGGAAATCCAGAATGCACAAAACCGAAAATTCACAAGATGCAAAAGCACAAAATGTCCAAAATTTAAAATAGACGAGATGCAAATGCACAAAATGTCCAAAATTTAAAATGTACGAAATCCAGAATGCACAAAACCCAAAATGCACAAGATGCAAATGCCCAACATTTCCATAAATGTACCAAATCCAGAAGATGCAAATGCCCTAAATGTCCAAAATTTAAAATGTACGCAATCCAGAATGCACAAAACCCAAAATGCACAAAATCTGATGCGAACTGTTCACTCGAAATTTGTCTTATTTTGGAGTCCATTTTTCTCAATTTTCTCTTAAGACAAAAAATTATAGAATTAAATTGGAAACAAATCCACCACCGATTTTTCGATTCCGCTGCCCCTGAACAAGGGCAATCACTGCCAGCCCATA
Source organism: Cylindroiulus punctatus (assembly GCA_034695085.1). Classification (NCBI taxonomy): domain Eukaryota; kingdom Metazoa; phylum Arthropoda; class Diplopoda; order Julida; family Julidae; genus Cylindroiulus; species Cylindroiulus punctatus. The sequence goes on from JAQFYZ010002031.1 coordinate 8,233, forward strand.
GAGCGGTCAGGAGAATGTTACCTTATCACCACATTCATTTACACATCTGCAGGGCACAATGTAAAGCACAGGCAAAAAGTTGGCTATTTTCTGACATCCAGAGGTGGGGAGTGGGTCAAATTGACAATTTAAGCCTAATTTAGTTCAATGTAGCCCAATCGCATCCCAGCATAGCCCCCAACTGCCCAGGCAGCAAACCACCAAGATAACTATTAGTAGGAGAGGGGGCAATGATGACGTCACTGTTGCAGCAGCTCAGTGAGAGGCGTGGGATAGGGGTTGAGTAAACATCCTGTGTACACTCAACCGGTTTCTGTAGTGCCCCCAAATGGGGTCATCCATCATAAAGGATTTGCTACACCCAATCCAATCAAGCCCAATCGCACCCAACATGCTGTGACGTCACATTAACGCTTTCAAACATTCCCCACCCGTCCAGATACCCAGGCTGCGTGTTCCTGGACGCCGACCAGCAGCGGACCTTGGGCTACTCGCTGACTGCCCGCCTACCACCCAACAGCTACACGCGCAAGAACCTGGGCTACTTGTACGCCATCCAACACGGCGCCCGCTACATCTACGACACGGACGACGACAACCGACCAACCGGCCCTAGCCTGGGCTTCCGGCTGGACCCGGAGATGACCGGCCTGCTGTACGACGAGCCCGGGGTCATGAACCCGTACGCCCACTTCGGCCAGCCCAGCGTGTGGCCCCGGGGCTACCCGTTGGAGGCCGTGGGCCGCCCCAACTCTGACTCCTACCGGCTGACCAGCGTCCGGCCGGCCGTGCAGCAGGGCCTGGTCAACGGCGACCCTGACCTGGACGCCATCTTCCGGCTGACCCGCAAGGATCCGTCGCGCCCCCTGGCCATCGCCTTTGACGCCCGGGCACCCCCTGTGGCCTTGGCTCCGGGCACCTTCGCCCCCTTCAACTCCCAGAACACCCTGTTCGCCCACGAGGCCCTCTGGGCCCTGCTGCTGCCCGCTTCGGTGGCCTTCAGGGTCACGGACATCTGGAGGGGCTTCTGGGCCCAGCGGCTGCTGTGGCTGCTGGGGCGACACCTGGTGTTCGCGCCCCCCAACGCGGCCCAGCTCCGCAACGCCCACGACTACCTGGACGACTTCGTGCAGGAGGAGCAGTTCTACGAACGGTCCGGGGAACTGGTCCGCTTCCTGGCCAACTGGACATGCCCCAGGCCGGGGACCCACGAAGCGACCTTCTTCGGCTGCGTCCGGGACCTCAGCGCCGCCATGGCCCGGGAGCGCTTCTGGGGCATGGACGATGCCCGACTGGTGGATGCCTGGCTGGAGGACCTGCGAGCCGTCGGCTACCAGGAGCCGGAAATGAGCCCAGGCGAGGAACCAGAAGTGATCCGCAATGAAACAGGGTACAGAGACTGGGAGTTTTTACGTGGCACAAAAGCTGTTGCGTGTCCTTGCCTAAACTGTATGACCTTTAAATTGGGCTATCGTTGAATTCCCCAGTATATTCTTTCCTTGGGCAGACTGCCGTAGAACCTGTCTGAACTTATACTGTAGGGACTGGGCGTTACGTACAGTTTAGACAGGTTGTTGGTTTAGGCAGGATCATCAGACTGGTTCCGACGAGCTCAGGACCGGCCAATGATGTTATCTTATGGAGGTTATCAGTTAAGACAGTATAAGTTAAGAGAGGTTCTACTGTAGAACCTGTCTAAGTCAATACTGTAGGGACCAGGCATCACGTATCGGTTTAGACAGGTTACTGACTTAGGCAGGGACATTAATCAAGCATGGGGACGAGCTCGGGACCGGCCGCTAATATTAGGTTATTAAGGTTATAAGTTTACACAGTATTGGGTTAGACAGGTTCTACTGTATTCGAAAACGTTTTTTCCATCCTATTGGTCCATTCGAACGCCCCAGTCCGTTCAGTGAATGAAACTACTATAGTCGGCTTAGCGAAAAATGAGAAATTCTGACAGCCAGTCGGAGGGATTCCGCTTATCGATAGGTTCGTCCAGGCTATTCCGAATCTATAATAGCTGGTGAAAGGAAAATGGCTGCCGTAGCCGTACTTGCCACTGTGAACGAAGTATGCGTGAGCTCTGATCAGTGAATGCTCAGGAGCCAATAAGCCGTATGTGTGACCCTGGTCCTCCTCATTGATCGGAGTCCTACGGCGGGTTCAAGAATGAGCCAATAAGCCACATGTGCGACCCTGGGCCGACCACTGTAAAGCCGACCTCCAATTTGCTAAAGCGCTTTTCAGCAGTGGGCACCCGTTAAGGCCTCGCCCTCTCAAAAGTTGGATGAATGAATCACAAACAGGAAATCGCATCCTATTGGTTGAACTGACACCATTTTTCTCATTTCTCGTTGAACCAATTATAGTCGTCCCTCGCTAGCAATGACTCATTCATATCTCGCCTTTAGGACGCCAGCAGAAGTGGCTGCCCGGCGCCGGCGGGAAGAGCCCTTCCACCGCGTCTACTTCTCAGCTGCTAGCAGCGCCACCCCGCACCCGACGGAGTCCCGTGCGGGCCCGGCCTTCGATCTGCGCCTGTTCTGCGGCGACACGGTCAACCTGTCCTCCGCCAACGACACCAACGTCCTCCTGGGGCTGTCGTCGCCGCGCCACGTGTTCCCCGACCACCTTTTGGTGGTCGTCTTCAACCACCCGCACCTGAGCGTGGTGCGCTTTCTGGACGCCCTCTACCGGCCGCACTTCCCCCAGATGGTGTACTGCGGCCAGGGCGGCAGCCGCCGCGAGCTCCGCAGCGCCCTGGGCCCCGGGCGGCCCCTGTCCTTCATCAACATCACCTCTTACGGCGGCTACATGGGCTACGAGTGCGCCGTGCGTGCCGTGCGCATGAACTACGATGTACGGGGTTACCTCGTCGTCGGAGACGACGTCCTCCTCAACTTCTGGAACTTCCGGCAGCTGCTCCGACAGCCGGAGGTGGCGCGGCTGGCGGTGGACTCCTACCGCACCATAGACCGCCACCAGGACCCGGCCAAGCAGGGCTGGCAATGGTGGGGCTCCCAGTGGGGCCAGGTGGCCCTGGAGAGGGTGCTGCGGGAGCTGGAGGACCTGGCCCGGAACGGAAGCGAGGCCTGGGCCCGAGAGTTCCTCCGCAACCGCTACGCCAGCGGGCTCAACATGTCCACCATGTCGCTGGGCCTCGCCGACGTGTACTACGTGCCCCGCCGGGTCGCGCCGCTCTTCGCCCGCGTCATGTCCGTCTTCCTGAAGCACGAGGTCTTCCTGGAGATCGCCGTGTCCACCACCATCGCCAGCCTGCACCCCATGCTGGAACACCTCAAGGGCCGGCTGGCCGGCAAGAGCATCTGGGGCGGTCAGAGGGCCAAGCCCTTCGAACACTTCGACCCCGCCGCCGACTACCTGCACCCGGTCAAGCTGGCCGAACTGACGAAGAACCCCGCTGCCAAAAGGGACTACTGCAGCAACTATGTGCACCAGGTGCTGAAGAACTGGTGAGGATGACAAAGACGGAAGACGGAACGGCTTTCGGAGCCATTGTGGAAGATGCGGACGCTGAGGATAACGCGGCACGAAGACATGCCGAGTGTTACCGTCAACGGTTATTGTGTTTCGCACAATGTCCATGTTAAGATGTTATAAGTTTTTTTTAAAAAAATGAACTTTCATTCCAAAAACAAGAAAAAATGATTCATTTTGAACTAATTTCACCATAGAAATGAATTGGAAACGTTTTTCAACCTTAAATGTGCATGGTTTTCTCGTATTTAGATGTTTTAAGCTCAAAAACGTGGCTGCTCGAAATGACCGTCAGCCATGTTGGTGACGTCACAAGTAGGTATCACGCGATGCAACGTCATATCCGTTTCAAGAAAACGTGGGAAAGCTATCCTCTACCACAGGCGCTTCCTGCGAAGGCATTAGAGATGCCTTTGATAAATGATGACATCATCGATCGCAAAATCCTGGCATAAATTTCAGAAATGATTAAATTTCATCATTTCTGAAATTAATGCAAGGATGTTTTACAATATTTACAACAATGCTGCCATGCACAAACGTGTGACGTCACAAAATGGCGAATGGTGGTTTTGCAGCCATCACATCAGGACTGAATCACATGATGCACTTTCTTAAAAGATGACTTTAAATAATATGATTAATTATTTCAACGAATTAACTTCTGGAATACATTACTTTGGCTGGCATGTCATTTTTGAAAAGTCGGAATTGGAAAAGTAAACCATTTAGCAAAACTTATCAGAAATTCAGAAATGGCTGTTTTAGAAAAGAAAGAAAAAAACACCAGATAAAATTATCTGAAAGTACACATTCTTAAAAGATGATTTTTAAATAGGATGATTAATTATTTCAACGAATTAACTTCTGGAATATAGTACTTTGGCTAATATGTCATTTTTAAAAAGTCGTAATTGGAAAAGTAAACCATTTAGCAAAACTTATCAGAAATTCAGAAATGGCTATTTTAGAAAAGAAAAGAAAAAAACACAAAATAAATTATCTGAAAGTACACATTCTTAAATAAGATGATTAATTATTTAAACGAATTAACCGCTAGAATACATTACTTTGGCTGCCATGTCATTTTTTAAGTCGTAATTGGAAAAGTAAACCATTTAGCAAAACTTACATGTGTCAGAAATTCAGAAATGGCTATTTTTTTTTTAAAAAAACAGCTAAAATTATCTGAAAGTACACATTCTTAAAAGATGATTTTAAATAAGATGATTAATTATTTAAACGAATTAACTGCTAGAATACATTACTGTGGCTGCATGCCATGTCATTTTTAAGTCGTAATTGGAAAAGTAAACCATTTAGCAAAACTTACATGTGTCAGAAATTCAGAAATGGCTATTTTAGAAAAGGAAAAAAAACACCAGATAAAATTATCTGAAAGACTTTTGACCCAACTTCATATTCAATAATATGATCACTTTGCATTTGGTCAACCTCTCCCACCTCCAATGATGATGACGTTATAGTTGCACATCCGAAATTCATGCTTCAGATATGCACGTTTCAATACAGGGTTCATACTTAAATTCACAAAATCATTTCCCTGACTTTCCCTGACAACCCAAGTAAATTTCCCTGACTTATAAATCGTGTAAAATTTTTAATAATGTTTATTAATATCAACTTTTGGTAATGGTCAGCAGAAATCTCAAAATTATTAATAAACATATAAAAAATTATTTTTTGGGTATTTTTGGGATGGAATTTATTTTTTAATTTTATTTTGTTGAAAAAACTGTTATTTTCCCTGACTTTCCAGGTGCGTATGAACCCTGCAATAACTATACTTTTGACCTTGACCGGACATCATCACTGACCTCACGCCACTCACGTCTTCGAAATTCGCAGTTTCGAACCACCCTTTAATCAGGCTTTAATTAGCGCCCAATTTCGGCTATAAATCAGCACCAGTGACCAGGGGTCGAAATTAATTTCTATCAAAATCGCCGCCTTTAATGGCTCTTAATTGGGCACCCAGGGGGCGCCACTTTGGCCCGGTGTTTATTGGGGGCAAATTGGGCCTAATGGGCTTAATTAGGGGGCCCATCGAAGCCCATAAATAAGTTTGCAAAACCAAAATAAATATCCGCGTTCGATTTGCCCTCATCGAGGCCCTTAGGGCACCTTCCCCCTAAAAGGGGCAAAGAACATAATGATATCCCAAATAATGAGTAGGTGGCGATGTAATAATCTGCAAGAATTTCAGCCCAGGCATGGCCAATCGGTGTAATGGCGGCCATCTTGGGGCTCTGGACACCCTAATTACACCAGTCGGAACAGAGAGCACCCCTGACGTGTAATTAAGACGAGGGGGCGATGCTCACACCCCACATGCCAGAAACCTCGATGAAATAATTGAACAAGAATCAGGAGGAGGTACCCAGTGGTAATACAAGAGAAAAAAAACCACAAAAATGTTGGTGGAAATGGGGCAGAATGTGTACCGAGTCTTAACTTGTTCCAGAAAGGAATGGTGTAACCGGTTTGTGCATCAAGTCTAACGTGCTTTGACAAATAGATGTTCACCAAGTCCAAATGTGCACAACAGAAAAGCAAATAGTGTGTGTATCAACACCAAATGTGCACAAAAGAAAAGCAAATAGTGTGTGTATCAAGTCCAAATGTGCACAACAGAAAAGCAAATAGTGTGTGTATCAAGTCCAAAATGTAAACAAGAAAGATAAGCAATGTTTGCTGAGTCCAAAATGTGCACCGAAGGTAAACAGGACGTGTAGACCAAAATGTAAACAAGGAAGATGGTACCTAGTCCAAAATGGCACAAAAAAGGAAAATAGAATGTGTACTGACTCCGAAGTGTTTACCAGGAAGGTAAACATGTACCTTGACCAAACATCAAGCAAGAAAGGCAAACATTGCCTACCAAGTCCAATGTTTACCAAAGAAAGGTAAGTCCAACATGTCAACAGAATGGTAACAAGGTAAATAGAACGTTCACCAAGTCCAAATGTTTACCAAAGAAAGTCAAATTGAACGTGTGTCAAGTTCAATATGTTTACGAAAGAAAGGTAAACAACTATAATCAAGTCCAAAACTGTAAACAATGTTGACAAACTACAGTAAGTTCCTAAATAGGTCAACAGAATATGTATTAAGTTCAAATGTAAACAGAATGTCCATCAACTACAGAACAGTTCAAAAATGATCAATAGAATGGTTGTCAATTATAGAACAGTTCCAAAAAAAAGTCAATAGAATGTGTATCAAGTTCAAATGTAAACAGAATGTCCATCAACTACAGAACAGTTCCAAATAAGGTCAATAGAATGGGTATGAAGTCCAAAATGTTAACAGGAAGGTATTAGAATGTTCATTAAGTTCCAATTGTAAATAAGACTGGTAAACATGATGTTTACCAAAGAAAGGTACATGTACACTGTACATACATGTAGAATGTATATCAAGTTCAAAAAGAATTAAGTCTAAAATGCAAACAAGGAAAGTTAACTGAAATAGAATGTTCCTTCACAGCTCTCATGCAAGTCACGAGGAGACTTAGCACATTCTGAAAACGTGCTAAAACAAACCAAGATGACACAATGTCATGGAACTGGAAGAAACTAAGCCATCAACTGCTACATGTATTACTACTCAGACCTACATGTAGTTTTACAAGTGAAAAAACACACACCAACGGCGGCCATCTTGAATTTCCGTCCTGGTGCAATAAAACGCTTAAGTAGTACTTGAGCACTATCTCAGATCACCTCGAGGTCCTCACAGATGAGTTTTTCGTGTTCGTGGATGACACGAAGATAAACTAGTCGATGGAGTAAATAAAACGGAACGAAAATAGCAACTTTCCTGCAACAAGATGGCGGCCAAAGAGGAGTAATTCACTTCGCAGAGGGGTCAAAGTGCACCAGACCCGAGCCAGGGTCGGCCATGTTGGCCCGGCAAGATGGCGGCCGAACAGGGGGTAGTCCAGCCTCCATATTTATGTGTCCTGTATCGAAATAGTCTCGTCCCCTCCCCCATTTTAACAAATTCATGGCCATAAAGCTGTCATTCCATTATCTGATTGGGGAATCATCCTCCTGGCAAAAAAGTGCTCAGCCAGAAATTCAATAACATAAAAAAGGACATCGAAAACGTAAAAAAGGCGAAATTGGGGGCTGGGAGGGGAAGAAAACATGGCGGAACTAGCGGGAGGTTAGCGGCGGCTAATTGGAACAGCCTTATCTGTTGGACTGACCAATGGGAGAGCAGCAGCCGCGAAAATATGGACGCCATGCATGGATGACCCCAGCTGTGGGCTAATGAAAATACATTTATTATAGACTACAAATCAGCAGTTACAAGAATTAGTTACACCTGAAACCTAAAGTTGCGGGGAAGTGACACAGCGGTACGTCCGCTCTGAGAGGGGGACGATGATAAACAGACTATAACAGACGACTCCGGTTTGGGATACCTGGTTAGGGCAGGCAGAGTGCCAGAGGGAGCCACGGGGGACCTGGCAACACCGAAAAAATCTTAATCGGACACCTAGAGGCCGTTTAAGGGCCGATTAAAGTTGCGTTTAATGCATTGAGATGCGTGGTTAGGATTGGCGAAAATCGAACGGCGGGAAACTGAGCAACGCGGCGGTGTCTAATGGTTGGTTGGGGGTTGTGAGAAGAGAAAAAACAGCAGATTCGATTAAAGTTGGGTTTAATGCATAGACATGCGTGGTTAGGATTGGCGAAAATCGAAGGACGGGAATTTGAGCAACGCGGTGGTGTCCAATGGTTGGTTGGTGTTTGTGAGAAGAGAAGAAACACCAGAGATTCGATTAAAGTTGGGTTTAATGCATAGACATGCGTAGTTAGGATTGGCGAAAATCGAACGGCGGGAAACTGAGCACTGCGGCAGTGTCTGATGGTTGGTTGGGGTTTGTGAGAAGAGAAAAAACAGCAGAGATTCGATTAAAGTTGGGTTTAATGCATTGAGATGCTTGGTTAGGATTGGCGAAAATCGAACGGCGGGAAACTGAGCAACGCGGCGGTGTCCAATGGTTGGTTGGGGTTTGTGAGAAGAGAAAAAACATCAGAGATTCCATTAAAGTTGGGTTTAATGCATTGAGATGCGTGGTTAGGATTGGCGAAAATCGAACTGAGCAACACAGCGGTGTCTAACGCACGAAGATGGTTGGTTGGGGTTTGTGAGAAGAGAAGAAACACCAGAGATTCGATTAAAGTTGGGTTTAATGCATTGAGATGCGTGGTTAGGATTGGCAAGAATATAATTTGCAGGGGGAAAAAAGGTGATTTGGGCTCTATGAAGTTAAACATCGTCATTAGCAAGCATATACAGTTAAGGCTGGAGTATGGTGTCATTAGCATATCGTTCCCGCATTTCTTCCCAATCCTAACCACGCATCTCAATGCATTTAACGCAACTTTGCTCTCCGTTTACGCGTTCTTAAACATGTTTTGGCGGGCGTAAATTGAGATTTAGGTTTGGGACGCTAACCTTAACAACTGGTTAAGTCGGTTTCTCCAAATTGAGAGCATTGTGGATTTAACGGTCGATTAAAGTCGATCGTCGAGCCAACTGTAGGCGTTTTTCCTGCGCCAAAATCGGATGCAAATCGTTGGAAAGCAATTTTCGAACGCTTTTTTATCGCTCGATTTGGCGTTGGAGAACCTCCCTAAACGGCCCGTTAATGGATCGGGACGCGGGGGCGTTCCAGAAACGCCGTTGATTCGGAACACGCCCGTTCCATAAATCAGCCATTTGTGGGTCGCTTAACGTGAGGATTTTGGCGCAAATGGCGTCCGAGGGTTAATGGCGCTGCGCCTAAATGGAACGGCGTTTATTGAAAAGTTAATTGTCCAATCAGTTTTATGGGCGACCCCCTGGGGCGACCACGAATGAAGCCGTTCGTGCACCTGCGACGCTGCTTTTTGGGGGAGGCGCCACTTGCACCAAGCTCCGGTTAACTCAATTGGCCATTAAAGTGGAGAAACCACGTTGCACTGAACGAGGATTAGCATAATCAGCCGTTAAAGTTGCAAGGATCAACTTGCACGTTTACACTGTTGGAATAATCAGCCAAATCTCGATGCACCAAAGTCCGGTTAGTTAATCGGCGATTAAACTAGATCGAGAAATCATGTTGCACCAAAAGCACGTTAACTTAATCGGCGATTGAAATGGGGAAATCATGTTGCACCAGAGCTCTCGTTAACGTAATCAGCGATTAAACAGAAGAAACCACCTTGCACTAAACGAGGATTAGCATAATCAGCCGGTAAAGTTTCAAGGATCAACTTACACCAGTTATACACCGTTGGAGTAATCACTCAAATCTCGTTGCACCAAACTCCGATTAGTGCAAGTGGTGCATCGAGTCAAGCGCCAGATGCAGTTGATGAAATAATTCGTCCAGAGGCGTTTCCTGAATGCTATCAGCAGTTGCACCAAACTCACGTTAACTTAACCGGCGATTGAAGTGGGGAAATCATGTTGCACCAAAACTCTGGTTGGCTCAATCAGCGATAAAACAGGAGTAATCACGTTGCACTAAACGTGGATTAGCATAATGAGCCATTAAATTTGCAAAGATCAACTTACACCAACTTACACCAGTTACACCGTTGGAGTAATCGGTGAAATCTCGTTGCACCAAACCCCGATTATTTCCAGCGGCGCACGGAGTCCAGCGCCAGATGCAGTTGCACCAAACTGCGGTTAGTTAATCGGCGATTAAAACGCCCTCCTCAAAAGCACGCGTAAGGTGGGTATAGAAAAGCAAAAAATTTCACTGCCAGAAAAAAACACACCTGCAAACAAAAAGTGCAGGCAAAAGCAACATGTTGTCGTTGCTGACCAGGGGGGGGTCAGAGGTCAGTTTGGGGCAAGGCAGTAGGCGCGTAACATTTCCATCTTAATCGAACGGGACGCCAGGGGGCGTGGCCGAGCCAGGCACGAAAAACTAATAAAAAGCTGATTTCTATCTTTTATGAGCTCATCATGGAGCGACCCCTGGATGACCGATGGTCAGTCTTGTTAGCATTTGAGATGTTGTTAGCATTGATGATTAAAAAGAGGAGGATGACGATGATGGAAGGCTGACAGAAAGGCAATTACCTTTGCCAATCAGGTGGAACATCCGGGTGAAATACCTGACGTAATTGCTCGACGAGGTAATCCGCCAGGGGGCGTGGCCTGATTACGCCAATCAGGTGTCATGTCGAATATTCGAGCAATTAGCGTTAAGGAGGTTGTAATGCACTAAAGAGTGCTAATCGAGGAGATTAACGCGTTTACATGAGGGCTTTGAGATGACTTAAGCCAAGTTGCTTGCTAAGCCAATTGCTTATTTTGAATATACAGTGGCTCAACGTGAAAATGATACACCCCTTAAAACTGCTGTGATCACAGTCAATAATCGCAAATTACTGA
>JAQFYZ010002032.1:0-19162 GCA_034695085.1 Cylindroiulus punctatus
AGCAGAAATCTCAAAATAATTAATAAACATGTAAAAAATTATTTTTTGGGTATTTTTTGGGATGGAATTTATTTTCCCATTTTATTTTGTTGAAAAAACTGTTATTTTCCCTGACTTTCCCTGACATGCCCTGACTTTCCCTGACATGCCCTGACTTTCCAGGTGCGTATGAACCCTGCAATAATAAAATTGTATGAACATTATCTGCAGAATAAGACACGTTATTTGCCAACTGCTGTACAGGCAGGAACTACAGGACTTCAGCATAGCATCCTGGTGAAAGGATGTCCTTTATTTCTGCTGTTTGTTGTTACATGTACTGTACGAGCTGGCCCTGGGTGAGGTGGTGGCACCCAAATTTCGGGGATCCACATCCCCAGCTCCTCGGTGGTGGCCAGGCCCCTCCCCCAGCTCCAAATTTGGGAGACGAAAGAATTACGATTACTGCAAGTTTCCTCCTGGAAGCGGTCCAGCCTAGAGGAACCAAGTCCCCCAAAGCGTCCCAAGTTCAAAATCCAGACCCGGAGATGACGCAAATGCCGGGCATCCCTGCGGAGATTGAGCAGGGAGGAGGCCGGGAGCACTTGACACTTCTTCCAGGAAAATCCAAGGATGTCGATGGGAAAGATAAGAAACTAGGCAAAGGTTCTGGGGCTGGAAGCGGGCCAGGGCGCTGATTGACGATGGGATGAGGCGGTGGGATAGGGGGGGACCGGCACCCCTGCGAGTTCAAAGGGGGAGCTAAGTTTTCACCGAAACCCAAATAATTTGCTGGCAAGACAATATTTCCAGCGAGTTGGAGAGGGGGATAAAATATGGGAACAAATGCTCCTGGTAATTTCATCAAAGGGATGCCGAGGAGCTATAGCTGCCCGAAACTTTTCGGATAAGTGTCAATCCTGACTTATCATCCAGGGCCTTGGAGAGGGAGAAGGGATTGTGCATGAACGACGACCAAGGTTTGAGGGGGAGGGGTGGAGGTAGATGCTCTCAAAATTTCGACCCTGGTGGACTTGAGGGGGGAAAACTATAATACAGTGGCAGTTTAAGGTCCATTGAAAGTGCGTTGCGACTTTGGGGACACCCTGCATAAAATTACCAAAGACAATTTCTCCATTCCTGATCAACGTACTAAAATAATTTTTTATAAACATTAACAGGGACTGCGTTTTTTTGGGATGTGCTCTTGTCAACTTATGGAAATGTATATGATATTAATTAAACGATAATTCAATGTTTGACATCTTATTTTGCTTCATGGGCGATAGATGGCAGCACCTGCCATCTGAATGGGAATATAAGAGATTTACTGTCGTTGGCAAAATAAAGAATAGCTGGAAAAATTCTAAAAACGAAATGTCTTTTTATTTTATATAGCGCAGGAACTTACTATCAATATAAACTTAGAATTAAAACATTTGTTTCATTTGAAATTATAATATCTGTCCAAAATTATCAATATTCAATTGCAAAAAATCATTTTCAATTGGCCTTAATTCTATGAAGTTTTTATTGTTTTTTTGTAATTTTTTACTTGGTTTACTAAGGCCCAATTAAAATGATTTTTTGCAATTAAATTGTCCCAATATTGGACAGGTATGATAATTTCAAATGAAACTAAACGTTTTCATTCAAAGTTTATATTGATAGTAAGTTCCTGTGCTATATAAAATAAAAAGACGCTTCGTTTTTAGAATTGTTCCAAATTCTAGATCTCTTATATATTCCCATTCAGACGGCAGGTGCTGCCACCTATCGCTCATAAAGCAAAATAAAGTCAAACGTAGAATTAACGTTTTTATTAATATCATATGCATTTCCATAAGTTGTCAAGAGCACATCCAACAAAACGCAAGTCCCTCTTAATGTTTACAAAAAAATATTTTAATAAGTTGATCAGGAAAGGAGAAAATTGTGGTTCGCAATTTTGTGCAGGGTGTCCCGAAAGTCACAACGCACTTTCGGTGGTTCGGTCAATTAAATAAAAATTGACTGTGGGACTGTGGGTGTATTTAATTTGACTGAGGGGGGGTGGGTAATGTGTCAACGTTTTGATGGAAGCACTTTATGCACAGCCCCAAAAATGCATTCGCAAAATCTGAAACCTACAACAAAAGGGGGAGCAAATAAAAAAAAACTTTGGGGAATTCTTCAAGTTCTCCGGTGTATGAAATTCGGAATGGATGGCTGTGGGTCCCAACGACAGCAGGTGTCCATCGAAGCTCACTGGGCAATCGAGTCAGGCAGCTGTCGTCGGGTTACGGTCAAGACTGACCTCCCTCGCACTTGCAAACGTCCTGGGGCCAAAATTCCTCAAGTCCACCATCTCACAAGTTGCCGTTCACATTTCTCCAATTTGTGCCCGTTCCCATCCCGGGGGCCGACAACAGATTGGAGTAACGAGATTTCACGCACCCCCTCCAATTCCCACCGACTTTTTAGGTCTTTTTTGCGAGCGCACCTAGCGGCCATTATCCCCTCCCCTCCGTCCATGCCCACAAAGGCCGCTGGAGCAGCTGGCATGGGTGCAGTCAATGGCAGAAAAACGCCACGGAGGGGGGAATGCGACGAGGCTCAGGTGTCGACACCTGTTCGCACTGGGCAACCGAGTTGAAATTCCAACGCCATGTGGGCTACCGTGTGACACGGCGAGGGGCTGACTGGGACCTACAATGGGGGCGAAATCTGGGAACCAACGACTTGGCATACACGGCCAACAGCTGCTCGGATCCTGAACAACACAACTGGCTTGTGCCTGCTTCACGTCAAACGCAGCTTTTGGGCAGCTTCTCCCAAAAGCCTTTCTTTTATCTGTTCTTTTGCTTAAAATCAGCTCAATGGTCCTGGAAAAAAATGATCCAAAAAATCGATTTCCCTACCCCTCCCCACAACTTTTTTTCACATTTTTTCTGGAAAATCCTACGTTCCCCATAACCATCATGTTTTCCAAGAACACAGTTTGCATGGAAGATAGTGGGTTTTTTTTTCAAGAAGTTTTCCAAGAAAACAGTTTGCATGGAGAAAAGTGTTTGTTTTTTTCAAGAAGTTTTCTGAGAAAACATTCCTTTTGTTCCGAAGGATTCCATTTTCAAGAATTTTCCCAAGAAAACATTTCTTTTGTTCCAAAGGATTCCTTTTTCAAGAAGTTTTCCGAGAAAACATTCCTTCTGTTCCGAAGGATTCCTTTTTCAAGAAGTTTTCCGAGAAAACATTCTTTCTGTTCCAAAGGATTCCTTTTTCGAGAAGTTTTCCGAGAAAACATTCCTTTTGTTCCGAAGGATTCCATTTTCAAGAATTTTCCCAAGAAAACATTCCTTCTGTTCCGAAGGATGCCTTTTTCAAGAAGTTTTCCAAGAAAACATTCCTTCTGTTCCAAAGGATTCCTTTTTCAAGAAGTTTTCCGAGAAAACAGTTTGCATGGAAGAAAACTGGTTTTTTTTAAAGAAGTTTTCCAAGAAAACAATCCTTCTGTTCCAAAGGATTCCTTTTTCAAGAAGTTTTCCAAAACATTCCTTCTGTTCCATAGGATTCACTTTTCAAGAAGTTTTCCAAGAAAACATTCCTTCTTTTCAAAAGGATTCCTTGTTCAAGAAGTTTTCCAAGAAAACATTCCTTCTGTTCCAAAGGATTCCTTTTTGAAGAAGTTTTTAAAGAAAACATTCCTTCTGTTCCAAAAGATTCCTGGTGTTCCACCCCCAGCAGTGCAACCACCCTAAAAGGTTTTCCCAAGATTTCAGCACTAAATTCGTCGATTTGTCAGGTTTACTTGTTCAGCACCATTGTAGTTGATAGGCTAAGTATCATCCAAAATTTCTTTCGCTAAACTACTTCCCTGGTGTGAATACACATTGGATGTAAAAGGCAATGCTGCATTACTCGAAGACTCCAAATGCTCTATATAGTTTGTTCTTCCTCCATGGTGCCTCCACTTTTCCGAAAACCCTGAGTTTATCATGTCATATTCTCATTCTTACAGGTTAAAAAAAATTTAAGTCATAATGACACACAGCATTTATTGTCAACGGCATAGATGGGGAAAAAATTCTTAAAAATGCTTTTAATGCCAGGTGCCTATTCAAATTCCCTGAGTCTTTCAGGTTTTTCAGGTGGGCTCCATGATCCCATGCAAACCCTAATAATTTCGATGAAATAGTCCTGCAAAGTATTCAACTTCTCATAACAAACATGATTTAAAGGATTGAATTCAACAAATTCCTTGGCCACCACGAACACCAGATCAGAAGTACACATGTCTATTTTCAATATCCCCAAAGCAACTCTTACATATAGTAATTTCTTATAAGTATATATAGTAATATAAGCTTATATAGTAATCTTACATCACGTAACAGACCATCATATTCTACTAGAGCAGTGGTTTTTAACTTGTGGGCATGCATTCCTTGGGGGTACATGGAAGGGGTGCAGGGAGTGCATGGAGGCCTTCCCAAAAATTGAAAAAATTGGTATTTTGCGAAATGTGTAATCTAAATTATGCTGATAAAGCATAGGATAAAAACCAATGGCACATTCTACTATAACACTACTGTATGAATGCCATCGTAAATTTGTATAAACTTGCCAAAACATTGTCTTAAATATCTACTTTCATTGTATTCCTTTACATTTTGGGGGCTTTTTTCGAGGGGGTGCACACACATTTTTAAGACTCGCACAGGGGTGCACAGGGCGTACATGGTTAAGAACCTGGTAGAAGACCACGAAGAGCATAAGAACATGGTAGAGAATGGTTAAGATGGTTAAGTTAGTTGAACAACCACTGTACTAGAGCAACGGTCCAGACTTGAAAGTTGAAAGCCACTGAACCAGAGAACATCCAATACATGTGGTCCAAGGTGGGTATCCTAATCTTTTCCTTATCCATTCACAAAACACCTGGCAACAGCTTCGCAAAACTTTGATGTTCCAGGTACAGACTTTATGGCCGCCCCATGGGCTACCTGAGCGGTACGCATTTTCCCAGCACACCCCTTCTGTTGCACCACCGAAAACAAAGTTCTCTCGTTATTATGTTAATGAAGTTAATTATGGTGACCTCAGTTTCTCGTTTGTTTTTTTCTCCCATCCTGGGCAGCCCCCTCTTCCCCCCAGCCCCTAGCTGGCGCCATCTCACGACGGCCAAGGGGGGCGCTGGTGATCCCCCTAGCGAGATAAAAGGTAAAGGTGAGAGGGAGAGCGAGTGCAGCGCCTCCACGGGAGGTCAGCACCCCCTCTCTCAAGAAACCACTTCCTGTCCTGGAGCAAAACTCCCCTCAAATTTCACCTGATCATTTGTTGTTGTTCAACTCGTTTATTCCTCCCCACCCACGAGCCCCTCGTCCCCCTCATTACCGCATTTGAAATTCAGAGCGCATCCAGGTCGAGAAAAAGTTTGAAAAAAAAAGTTAAAATAACCACGCGTGGCTCACGAAAAAAAAATGGCGGGGTGGGGGCGAACCGAGAAAGGGTTCAAATCTGTTCCCACTGACGAGGGGTCGAGCTGGAGCAAACGCTGTGATAGTGTTGTCAAAAAACTCAAAATGGATAAAGTTTGAAAATTCGATCCTCACATTTTCCACAGTAGAAATACGAACTGGTGGAAATGAAGGACAGCCAATCAGAGAGGTGTCGCTTATCGATTAGGGATTCCTGGTTTTCAGTTGTTGAATGGAAAATGGCTGACGCCTCGAGCTGAAGCGCCTCCAATGTTTTTTGTTTGTCGAGCTCCTTCCTCTCACCAGTGGCGCTGTATGCGAAATACTGGACTTAGTCATTCGCAAACTGGCG
Organism: Cylindroiulus punctatus; assembly: GCA_034695085.1. Taxonomy (NCBI): domain Eukaryota; kingdom Metazoa; phylum Arthropoda; class Diplopoda; order Julida; family Julidae; genus Cylindroiulus; species Cylindroiulus punctatus. Next base: position 5,788 of record JAQFYZ010002032.1, read on the forward strand.
ATTGGATTTATTGGTCGGTGCTTTCGGCCCAGTTCCATCACTTCGTGGTTCCACTATAAAACTAATTCGGGCAAAGGAAGGGAAAAATGGCGTCGTTCAGACCAATAGGATGCAATTTCCTGTTTGCGATTCGTCCATCCTGTCAAATATATCGAGCATGGCAGCCATTTTCCTTTTACCGCTGAAACTCCTGAACCGGTACATCGATAAGCCGAATCTCTCCGATTGGCTGGAAAATTTTTTGTTCTTTTTGCCGAGACGACTATAGCGTACAATTTCGGGAAATTCAACACAGCACAAAGGACCATGAAATGGATGCAGGCTGAAACCTATTAACAATTCTTAGTAAATTTAAGAATATCGCACTAAATAGTGTTAAGCATCAATTTGGAACAAAAGTAAAATTTCAGTAAATTCTGGAAAGTTTTGACGAAAACAAATATCAATTTCAAATCGAAATGGATACAAAGAAGAAAAAATAGTAACGATTCTTAGTGAATTTTAGAATATCATTCTAAATTTTTGTAAAACATCAAATCGCGACTGGTAAAATCCCAGCGAATTCTGGAATTTTTTCATATAGCGCAAAAGATTACCAATTTCGAGTCGATATGGATACAAAGTGGGAAAACATTGACAATTCTTGCAAATCTGAGCATATTGTACCAAGTTTTGTTAAGTACCAATTCAGAAGTCCTAATGCAACATTTCGGGAAAGTCACCGGAAATTCCCGAAAATGTTACCAAACGCAAAGAACTGTCAATTTCCAATCAAAATGGATGCAAGGTAAAAAACTCAGAAAATTGAAAATTGAAAATCAGAAAATTGAATATCAGGAAGGATACTGTATACCAAAATATTAAAAAGTAAACAAGTCAGAGGCCAATTTACTATAAAAATGAGGTATGGATTGAATATCAGTACCAAATTATTAAGAAATAAACAATCCAGAGATCAATTTACTAAAAACTGAGTGTGGATCTGAGGGATTGCTGAGGAGTTTAGGTTTTCATGAACAAGTATCATGCCATGGATATGTCTCCGGTAAAACTTTAGGAAATTCTTACAAACACAACACAAAGAAACACGAAGTTGGACTCATGGGAAAATCAATGTAACATTTTAGTGAAGCATACAAATTGCGTGTTTAGGGGTAACGAAATCCCCTTCGATGATGGGGAAAAGGGACCTGCAAGACCCCCTCCCTCCCCCGACTGACCATCGCTGACCACGCGCCTCCTCCCCCCAATATTTCCACCTGGTCAGCTCATAAATCACGGCGCAGTGACTGGGCGCACGCACGACTGGGGAGGCAGAAGGTGAAAGCGCCGTAGGGGCTTCACCGGTGGGGGCAGCACGGGTCCCCTTCGCCAGCCATTCACCATTCATGTTGCTTCCTTTCAAACCGATCTTGGTTCACCTTCGATGCCCCGACCCTACGCTTTCTATTATGCCTCCCCCTCTCTTGCAAGCACCTCGATGATAACACGAAAAAAAAAACTAGAGGAAAAATTGATAATGCATCGACAACTGCTTGAGACAGACCCGTGGAGTAAGTGAGGTTGGAAAAGCACGTCATGTTTAACGACCTTCCCAGTATTTTCTAACTATTACTCAACTTTTTTTTTGTAAATTTAACACTTTCAATTCAAAAGGGTATTAGTGCCAAAAAAAAAAAAAAAAAAAAAAAAAAAAAAAAAAAAAAAATTAACAAAATTACCCAATTCAAGCCCAAATTAAGACCCAAATCTAACAATGTTCAATAGTCACCTCAGTATTGCTGTTTCTTCCATGCAACCATATTAATTAAAGAACGTTTTACATTACATGTACAGATACATGTACTATGAAATTGGAAGTCTTCATTATTATGTTAGCCATGTCGAAACCACGCCATAGCCGAAATTTTGATAAACTTTGATTGCAATTTTTAGACATAGGGCCTATAGGCGATACATGGAAAGGATTTTAAAAAGTATTTTCTTTCAATTTTTACAGGTATTTAAATACTGATAACAAAGTACGTTCAGTATAAGCAAAATTGCCTGACAAACTAGGTCACCAATAATGTATTGCAGACTATTCTTAAAAAATGTTAAGATGAACTGACAACGTAGCTCTATAATACGTGAAACTTGATCACAAATGCTAGATTTTGAACAAAATTTGCAATTTCTATGAAAGCAAGTTGGTTAGCATTATCAATTATGGGCATTATAAAGTCACGGGTGAAATGCTTTTAAAATTATTCTGTCAGTATGCTGAGGGCATTGTCAAACTTCTTCATAGAAAGCAAAACAGACCTTAGGTGTCGTCTACATGAGTTTGCCGGGGTAGAGACGGGGGACGGTTGGGGAATTTTGCTGCATATTTTAGCTTTACCACAAACACAATTAGTAACACGAAGTCACTCGGTTTACCCCAGCAAACACCTTGATGGCGCCCCCTAAATCGACCACGACAGTCCTTGCATGCACACCTGTAATCGTTTCGGGTTAAATTAAGTGAATGGAACAACTAAGCTTATACAACTGTGACAACTGCAAAGGGGTTAAAGAATCACCATAGCATCCCTGATGATCACTGTGGGACAACGATTAGAATGGCACGAGAAAAAAAAATCAAAGCATGGAATGTGACAGTGCACGATACTAACATGTGGTTGGCGTGGTCAAAGGGTGAGCCAGCATTCCTGACCGTCCTGTCCTTGGATGCAAGCTCCCTCCTCAACAGGCTCCTCCTCAGCTTGTGGCTGCGAGTGGGCAGCTCCTTGGACGGCGAATCTCGCAGGTCGACCGGACTGACCGGCGCCGAAGACGTCCTCTTCAGGTCTTCGCCTAAAAGCAGCCCAAAGACAAAGACCAATTAGTTGCTGGCACGCAGGAAGAAAAAAACGAGGGGTAGGGGGAGATGCAACCCCTGCACTCGGGAGGCTCGATGGGCATTTTATACATGAACGATTTGAAATATTCGGGCAATTCCAGGCATGTGGCCAGCTATGTCAAATTTTGTCACATTTTGTCACATCCAAGAATTGGACATTTGTTACATTTTGACACATGCAAATATCGCATTTGTCACATTTTGTCACATGCAAATGTTACGCAATTGATTTTTTGTTCATCAAAATTCTCACAAAATATACTGTATCTGCAAAAATGTTACATTTCATTCAATTTTTTTTCCATTTTACACTGAACTGATTCAAATTTTCATCAGCAAGCTCTATTGCCACCTTGCCGCTTTGAATGATGGCATTTGCAGCTTCTGCTTTAACATTATACAGTGTATGTGCGGCTAGTACTGCAGGCCTCATGTAACATCTCCATTTCTGTATGCAATATTTTTTGGGCTTTTTCCTTCTTTTTGGTAATTTCCTCTTCATCAACAGACTTTTTTTTTGAGCCCAGTCTCCCTTATAATTCTACAGATAGGTCATGCATAAGAGGCTTCCCTCTTTATTTGTGGCATTTGTCACATTATTTGCCATATTTTACAGAAATTGTCACATTTTGTCACATTTGTCACACAGGTTTCAAATTGTCACATTTTGTCACATCGGCCACATTCCTGCAATTCGTCCCTATAGGTCCAATGCACAGCTCATCCCCACATGCAAAAGAAATGTATTTCAAATGCATTTTGAAATACATTGTGGAAATTGTAAAATGTAAATGCATAATGGATTATAAATGCATGCATTTTAGAATGCATTTATAATCCATTATGAAATACATTTATGTCTCTATCTACATATATTTTTTAATGCATTTCAAAATGCGTTTCTTTTCCAGGTGGGTCTGCTGCTTTTAACAGGCTTCCCTCAGAAGTAAACCTTTCAGGTTTTAAAACAAATTTCCATGCTGGCAACCCTGGCCACTACAAATTGAAAAGTGTGGCATATATACGCTAAAAATAATGAAATAGCTAATTTCCTCCACAAAAGTAGATTATAAGCTTGATTTTCATAGCGTACATGTACATAAAGAAAGATTTCCACTGTTAAAATAAGCATGGTAAAATAGGGCCTATTTCGATATCGCTGCCATTCCATGACATTCTGACTACGTTTCAATAATTTTCTGCTCATTTTACGAAATTTTATAAGTACTGGTAATCGTGGTCATCAATTACATTTTTTAATAAACCATCTGACATTGTCAAGAATTTCCTGGCGTTTCCCCTGGCATTACAGCAAGTGGGAACATTGAATTCCCCTGACTTTCAAGAATAACTATTCTTATTTAGCACAATTTTCCCATGACTATTCCAGACCTTTCTGATTTCCCTGACAACTCCATCACCAAACAAAAGGCACCTGCACTTCCTATAAAGGATGTTGCATGAAATAACTACCTAACTTTGAGAACAATAATGGGGCGAACACACACCAGCATGTTAGTTTATTTCAAAATGTTCAAAATTAAATGCAAGTTGCTTAGGCTTATGTTAGCATGTAAACTCGTTCCCCAAAACTCCCACGATGCGAACCCACAGCATGAAAGATAGCATTAAAAAGTAAATACACGCTTTTGCAAGGGTTCAACCATTTACAATTCGCATTTTCCAGTGTTCGAAAGTGGTTTCCAGCTCGTTATATCTTCTGAATCACCTACACATTTCTTTTAAAACAAAAGACATAGTTAAAGAAGAAAAAAACATGATATGATTGGGGATTTTTTCTCGTGTCCAGAACACTTCATGTAATTACGACCTGAAAAACGACTTTGGTGGGTTATGGATCTTGTCCACCCCATCTGTAGTTCCAGCACGTCCACCCCCTTCCCACGTGTCCTCCCGTGACCCCACCGACCCCTCCACCCCGCAATTAGACCTAGTCGTGACGGGCCACGTGCTGCTCGCGTGGAGGCACAACCCCCACAAATTTCCATAAGTCTGACCTTTGACCCCTTCCTCCGGCTATTTCTAAACGGCCGTCTGGACGAAAGATACAGTACTACCTCTCTATGTCGGACACCTTCGGTGCATACCAATGCCCGAGTTAGATAAGATACCGGTATACATAATCCGAAAGTTTGTAAGTCCATCATGCTGGACACAAGTAAAATTAACTAAAAAAATGGTTCATTTCGACTTCGCCATCTAAATGAAACAAAAACAGCGAAATGAAAGCCAATGTTTAAGTAGTAAGCAAAATAATCGAATCCATGCATTGCAACAGAAATAACTCAAAAAACATAAAAATTCACGTGGACAAAACTACGAGGTCAGAACATGATATAGGATGGTTAAAACAGAAAAGTGTCCATACAAACAACCACACCAGGCTGGCACCACTCACTGTTAAGGCCCATCGAAAATGCGTTGTGACTTTGGGGACACGCTGTACAAAATTGCGAATCACAATTTCTCCTTTCCTGATCAACATATTAAAATATTTTTTTTTGTAAACATTAAGAGGGACTTGCGTTTTATTGGATGTGCTCTTGACAACTTGTGGAAATACATATCATATTAATAAAAACGAAAACGTTTTAGTTTGCTTTATGAGCGATAGATGGCAGCATCTGCCGTCTGAATGGAAATATAAGATATCTAGAATTCGGAACAATTCTAAAAACGAAATGTCTTTTAAGTTGTATATAGCGCAGGAACTTAGTATCAATATAAACGTTGAATTAAAACATTTAGTTTCATTTGAAATTATCATATCTGTCCAAAATGAAAACAATTTAATTACAAAAAATCACTTTCAATGGGCCTTAACATAAACCTAAAACATACGGTGTTGTGTGGAATATTTTCATGTCAGGGTGGAATGGTCGGATCTGCCCCATGCCTTGAAATGACTATGACCATGGCTTGAAAACTGTCATTACATGACTGATCCCAATCCATGACATCCATCATAAAATTCACAATAAATGAACCATTCCGTATGCCCCACACATGTTTACTATATTTGTGCCTGGGGGTCAAGTAGGCCATGTCATCCTCGTTGGTCTCATTCACTTCAAAGCGAGGCAAGGGGCACTTGTGCTGGAACATGACATTTTCATCAGCTCTCATATGTTGATCCTCAATGCTTCAGGGATGAATTTAGCCATTAAACTAAACAGAAATCCTCATAATGCAGAAGTGAAAGAATGCATGGTTTGCCTCAGCAACGAAAATAATGTCGTGGATATTGTTGAAAAAAAAGTATTCATTTCTGATGGCTTTTAGAAGTGGTCAACTACAGAAGAGAGATTTGGCTGTATATGCAACAACTCAATTCAATTCAACTCAGTACCCTACTGTCAGTATTTTTAGTACCATGTGGTAGGGGGGTCTAGTCCATTAACACAAGTTAAGTTCAAAGGGTACCACCATATTGTGGCGGACACCTATTCCTTCATTGTCGAAATGAATTTCTCGTAGCTTAAGGCTATCCTTTGGAAGAGAATTCCAACGTCTGATGGCATGCAAGAAATAAGACCAGTAATATGGATCCGAGCGTGCATGGATTTCCATAAGTGGGTTGCAATGACAGTGTCTACCACCTCGGTGGTTTCGTTTAAAAATTCCCTCCACCAAGTTAGAATTTTCCGACGTAATTCGTGACATAACAGAAAGTTTTCCGACCAGCAGAACCCGAGTCACCAGCTTTCGCCACCACGTATAGCGATCAATTTAATGGCCGATTAGTCAGTTTCAGTGGCCGGGCTATGCATTCGTTATCGCATTTAAATTCCCGGGGGCCGAGGACATGATCGAGCGCAAACAGGGCTGACTCATCCGGTTCCGTTGTTGCTGTTTTGCCGCTCTGGCGCACAAACAGGCGCAAAACGTGCGAACACTGGCACGACAGCAAACACGGTTCAGGTGGCATCGCAAAAAAAAAACGCGCGGCATTGACTGGTGCGTGCGATGACGTCACCGGGCATTGTTTGGAGAACGCCATGGCAACGAACCACGCTCGTTTGTCTCGAAACGTGTCGTGCAGCCTAGTTGCACGCACGTGTATTCGGCCAATTTACGTTTTGGCACTTGCAGCCTCCGATGGTAACAAACTCAGTTTGTGCATGGGCGACTGCAACGGCAGCAACGCCAGGTGAGAGTGAAAGAACCGATTAAGGAAGCGTCATTTAACGAAATAATGATTACTGGATTCGTAACCCATTATCCCCTTGGACATCGACACCCACATCCGCCCACATGTAGCGTTAATTCGTTTGATGCAATTAGATGAAACGCCTAGGTAGGCCTACATGTTTCCAAAAGAATTTCCACAGTTTGTGTTTATCCAAACCTAAACCTAATAATGTGTTTTCACTGGGCCGCATTTGAACGCGGGCAACCACTGCTAGCTCTCGTGCCATCAGGTGAAACTCACTTGCTTTGAAGAGCAACAACCCCAGAAATTTCCAACTTTAAAAAACAGATTTCCCAATGCAAAATTAGTTCATTCATCCAACATGATCTACGAATTCACTATTGCAGATTTGTGATATGGTCATATGACGTTACTGTGACAGAAATTCAATTTTCAATTTCCCTGACTTGTCCAGGTTTCAAAGAAGATTTCCCTGAATAAAATGCTATATTTATTGCTCATCGTTCACTATAAACATGAGGAGAACAAAAAATGTAGCAAAACCAGCAACAGAGCAAACATTTAATAAAAAACTTCAAATATAGATTAGTTTTTCCAAACTGTCTGGTCTTATGACGTCACTATAATGACTTAGGACGATATTGGCACATAGGTCTTATAAGGTCTACATTGTATATGGTGTTGATCTACATTGCAAAATTTTGTTGATAATTTCACAAATGCACGTTTGCACACCCGGGTGGAAAAAATGTAATAGGGCCATGTATGAGATTATACATGTCATATATGCCCATGTATGTGCCATGTATGGCCATGTATATGGTCTTATATGTGGTCTTGAATGCCATATATGGCCACGTATATGGCCATATTTGGGGTCTTGAATGCCATATATGCCCATGAATGGTCACATATAAGACCATATATGGGGTTTGGAAAGCGTTATAAGTGTATGTATGGCCATGTATAAGACCATATATGGTGTCTAGAATGCCATATAACACCATTTTTGAGTCATATATGGTCATGAAAAAAATGGTATCAAAAAATTGATACATATTTTGAAGAGATTGAAAATGTCCATTGATACTGTTTAATACAGATGTATTTTGCTAATCATAAAATTTTGATGAATGGAAGTATAGTAAGAATGTCATATCATGGTAAAATATCAAGATGCACATTTCAATAAAATGTAATAAATTTATAGTAGCTTAATTATTTAATGTTTTATATTTTACATATTTATTTCATATAAATAAATCTGTAGTTAAAATCATGTTCATTGACTTAAAAAAATGCCCTTGAAAATAAGTTTATTTCCTCATAGGTCAGTTTAGCAACAACTTCAATCAGTGGACTTACATGGGCGTGTACGTGCATATATGGCCATACATGTACAGTGTATATGCCTATGTAGAATCATATATGGCCATATAAAAGTATGTAGGGACCTATATGGCCATATATGGTCATACATGTACATGGCCATACATGTCCAATTTCTGATATAACCATACATGTCCCAGCCATATACGATTCCATACATGGCCAATTTCTGATATAACCATACATGTCCCAGCCATATATGATTCCATACATGGCCCTATTAACTTTTTCCACCCGGGCATACATGTACACTGTACTCTGTAGATCCTATCGAAATTCAAGTCATCAATTCAGCTTGTCCGGGCCCCAAATCACAGCTCCTGGCACGTTTCTAGCTGACTGAACCAAAAACAATCTTAAGCTCCGAGCATTAGTTTTGTCACCCGGACTCACCCCCGAGTCTCGCCCCAGAAAAACCTCGGTTGCCGGAAGTCCGCCCACGCTCCAGAGGCGCCCTCTGCGGGGGGTTCTCCTTCACCCAAGACTGCGTGGCTGCTCTTCTGCGAGCGTGGGCACCAACGACACTAACTATAAAACGCGCTTAATTTACTGCGAAACTCGGGGAAACAGGTGGGAACAAACTGCAGCAAATACGGCGGAAATTTTTTTTTTTGCAGTGTAAAAAAAAAAAAAAAAAAAAAAATCATTTCAAATATGGATACGCATGGGAGGCGAACCGGCATCTCCAACGCACAGCCTCGCATTTGCACCTCGGCGAACAATCGCGTAGCTAAAAAATATGTAAACAAGCACGGTTGCGGAGGACAGAGTTAACGCCTCGCCAGTAATTGCTCGTTAAGTTTGACTGGAAAGTGTACGGTGCCAACTCGTGGTTAGGCCAATATCCTGGTTAAAGCTGAACACCCGTCAAAATATGCACGGAAGTCCAAAGCGACGAATAACGTAACTAACTATACAGGAAAACGCATACATACACCCTTATGAAAATACTGACTGCAAAACTATCAAGTTTTCCACAAGGGTATGGCGGATCAAAGTTGATCGAAGTCCAGGAACATGAAACCGCTATCTCACGCCGAGTCAAGCCTGTTTAAATTGTTTACAAGTCATTTGCTGCGACTTCAACTTGCTTGGTTTAACTAGACTTGAATCAAACCCCCATTCTTGGAATAATCCTGTGTGTTGTGAAACATGTCACCACCGGGTGACTGGCTTAAAGGCAAGTTATACAAGCTCACATCTCTAGTCTAGTGACTTTGTGTAAGAACGCTCTCTACACTAGTGACTTTGTGTAAGAAAGCTATATACACTAGTGACTTTGTGTAAGAAAGCTATCTACACTAGTGACTTTGTGTAAGAAAGCTATCTACACTAGTGACTTTGTGTAAGAAAGCTATCTACACTAGTGACTACGTGTAAGAAAGCTATCTACACTAGTGACTACGTGTAAGAAAGCCATCTGCACTAGTGACTTCGTGTAAGAAAGCCATCTACCCTAGTGACTGTATAAGAAAGCTCTCTAGACTAGTGACTTTGTGTAAGAATGCTATCTACACTAGTGACTGTGTAAGAAAGCTATCGACACTAGTGACTATGTGTAAGAAAGCTCTCTAGACTAGTGACTTCGTGTAAGAAAGCTTTAGGTGCATTCAAGGTGAGTTCTAAGCATGCATGTAAACGTGGATTCTCAAATCAAATACTCAAGCCAAATAAATTCAGGACATGTGAACAGCGTATGAATTTAATTTTTAACCCAAAATGGCAAATGATACGGTGAAATCCATGCACCCACATTTACATGTATGTCCTGCACTGTTCCAAAAATAACTGCGTTTGAACATGTCCTCATCGTCCTGCTAATGGACTCGCACTCAGTTCCGAAACACCAGAACAACAGGTATTCTAACTGTTCTTAAAGCCCCTAAAAATGTATATTATTGTCGCCTCATCATCCTCTTAACGAGCAACTGCTAAATGTACAGCTTGTTCATTAGTGGATTTTCGAAAGTGACAAGGGGTTCCCAAAGGGGTTTAAGGCAGTGTAAGACAGTGTAAGACAATGGCCGCATTTCTGTGCCATTAGTAATTTCTGGGAAAGGAAACCGAGTGCGCAAAGGGTTGAGTAAACAAATGCATTAGCAAAGCGGATTCAGGCACAGCCCTAAACACGAGCATTATGCATATGCATAATAACCAAATTTCCAGAACGGTCAAAAACCTTTCAAAACATAATAAAAATAAGCATGGTAAACAGCGCTGCACCAGCAGATGACGTCATGCATCTAAGGTTTCAAAAAAGATATTTCGTAAAAACAAAATTCGAGCCAAAAAATGACGTCATACCATAACACCGGTTGTTCGCTCAACAATAACAAAAACAAGCGTTTTGCAACACATCAAAATACACTCACAAGTCAGACGATAACGCTAAAAGCCTTTCCTGTAGTAACAGTCATTGTTGATGCTCATTACTGAGTCATATTCTTCTCCATGCACAAAACTTAATTTTATTATTGTCAAATTTTTGATCGCCTTGTTAATTTGCAGATTATAAATCATTTTTGATTTCCGCTTCAGGGTCTCTAAAGGTTATGCCTACGATGTAGAAAAATTATTTGCACAACTTGGATATGTAATAAACTAACAAAAACACCAAATTTATTTTTTACCAGGTAGAATTTTTCCTTTTAAAGTCGTGAATTTCGCAGTTTATTAATAAGAAATGAAATAAAGATTTGGAATTTGGAATATGTGCAATTTCGATTTTTACTCATCCTTATCTAATTGTTTATTAATACTGACTGTTGTTTTGTTATATTCTCCATTTGAGACGACTATAAGCGTGCATTTTTCAGGGCTCGCTGCAAATGCCATCAACATTGCTCAAGCATGAGGCCAACCACGATTTCCAATACTTCTTAGAAATAGATATGCGAACAGAAATAATTTCAGGGCAGGTGTGTCAGTGACGTCAACGCGATATTTTTGCCACCAAAACCGAGAATTCAGTGGCTTCGGGACGTCATTTGCTTTCGCAATTTTCGAGAAAGGCCAAGTTTACCAGCAAATCGAGCGATGCTTTCATTCAATTTCAATTCGATTCAATACACCCACAGTCAACGCCTGAGATGCCATGTGGTGGGGTAGATTTACATAAGTACAGAACTGTTACATGGAAAAATGAAATGTGTAATAAAGCATGCAGGGTTCCCCCAGAAATTCAATTCTCAACTTCCCTCACTTTCCCAGAATCTGGGAAATCTGAGATTTCAAAGAAAATTTCCCTGAAAAATGCGACATACTGTATGACTTACATATTGGCATTTTTTACATTGACATATTTATTGTTCATTATTCTCCGAACATGAGGTGAACAAAAAATGTAATAAGAAACCAGCCAATTTAGCTTCAAATACAACTTGAAATTTAGATTAGTTTTTCCAAATATACAATTTCATTATTGATCTCTTCAACAAAATTGCTGGCTTCAATTGACAGCTTGAGTTTGACTTCTGTACCAAAATGTTTGTTAAATTTCCCTCACTTTTTTTTAAAATAGAGCAATCTTCCCTCACTTTTCCCTGAATTCTTCAGGTTTCAAAGAATTTCCCTGAAAAATGCGACATACGACTTACATATATCAATTTAAAAAATGCTATATTTATTGCTCATCGTTCACAATAAACATGAGATGAACACAAAATGTAGCAAAACCAGCAATAGAGCAAACATTTAACAAAAAACTTCAAATTTAGATTAGTTTTTCCAAATTTACAATTTCATTATTGATCTCTCCAACAAAATTGATAGCTTGAGTTTCTTGACTTCTGCATCAAAATGGTTTGTTAAATTTCCCTGACTTTTAAAATAGAGCAATCTTCCCTGATTTTTCCCTGAATTTTTCAGGTTTCAAAGAAAATTTCCCGGAAAAATGCGACATACGACTTACATATGTCCATGTAAAAAATGCTATATTTATTGCTCATCGTTCACTATAAACATGAGATGAACACAAAATGTAGCAAAACCAGCAATAGAGCAAACATTTAATAAAAAAAGATTAGTTTTTCCACATTTACAATTTCATTATTGATCTCGTCAACAAAATTGACAGCTTGAGTTTCTTGACTTCTGTATCAAAAGGTTTGTTAAATTTCCCTGACTTTTCCAGGTCTCTGCAACTTCCCTAGGTTATCCAGGCCTGGGGGGACCCAGGCAGCTAAACGTAAAATATATAGGTAACATTTTCAAGGTCATTGTCCATCAGCGGTCGCAACCCCTGGCTCCTCCTGCATCGCGACGCTCTTGAGCTGTCCGCGCCAGAGGGCGCTGCTAGCGGTCCACGTGCGTGAGTTATCATAACTACCGTGACTCGAGGTACGGTACGAGATTCTGAAAACGCGAATAGCCGGTCTGCAGAGGTGGGTGAAAATAGGAACAACACCTCCGCGTGACCTCCTGGTTACACCCATAATCCTCTCTTCTGGGCCCCGTCCACCCCCTCACCCTCACCCCGGGGCTTCCACCTTGTTCTCCCGGTGAGGGGGTGGAGGGGAGGCACGTGGCTCTATAGATAGACGACCACCAGGGGGCTAAAAAGCCACTAATTTACGACGTCTATTCGGCACACACCCTCGCGCACCTGATACCACCTCGGCGCGACCACGTTCCCAAATATTGGGAGAAAAAAGTGCAAAGCATACAGCACAACCTGTCTAAGCTAATACTGCAGGGACCGGGCGTCACGTATCAGTTTAGACAGGTTTGGACAGGGTCATTAATTTAATGGATTTTTCACTCAAGGAGATTTCCGGTCATGGACCACCAGTGCCCACCACTAAGTCTTCACCCCTCTTACTGTACATGTACACTGTAAACCGTAAAGGTACAAATACAGGGTTCATACTCAAATTTACAAAATCATTTCCCTGACTTTCCCTGACAACCCAAGTAAATTTCCCTGACTT